>JAUMHM010000016.1:41183543-41206179 GCA_032362435.1 Melikaiella ostensackeni | reverse complement strand
CTTATCGTGTTTGGCATCCTTCACTGGATGTGCTTTCTCACTGGCGATACTCGAAGACCTGGATCGAATAGTAGCTTCATCAATCAAATCTTTATCAACAGGCTTATCACCAGCAATGCTAGGAGATTTTACTTGATCAGATGGTTCCTTATCGTGTTGGATATCCTTTACTGGATGTGCTTTCTCACTGGCGATACTGGAAGATCTGGATCTAGTAGTAGCTTCATCAGCCAAATCTTTATCAACAGACTTATCACCAGCAATGCTAGGAGATTTTACTTGATCAGATGGTTCCTTATCGTGTTGGATATCCTTTACTGGATGTCCTTTCTCACTGGCGATACTCGAAGATCTGGATCTAATAGTAGCTTCATCAAGCAAATCTTTATCACCAGGCTTATCACCAGCAATGCTAGGAGATTTTAGTTGATCAGATACTTTCTTATCGTGTTCGGCATCCTTTACTGAATGTGCTTCCTCACTAGCGATACTCGAAGATCTGGATCGAATAGAAGCTTCATCAGTCAAATCTTTATCAACAGGCTTCTCATCAGCAATGCTAGGAGATTTTACTTGAGCAGGTGGTTCCTTATCGTGTTTGGCATCCTTCACTGGATGTGCTTTCTCACTGGCGATACTCGAAGACCTGGATCGAATAGTAGCTTTATCAGTCAAATCTTTATCAACAGGCTTATCATCAGCAATGCTAGGAGATTTTACTTGATCAGATGGTTCCTTATCGTGTCGAATATCCTTTACCGGTTGTGCTTTCTCACTGGCGATACTAGAAGATCTGGATCTAGCAGTAGCTTCATCGATCAAATCTTTATCACCAGGCTTATCACCAGCAATGCTAGGAGATTTTGGTTGATCAGATACTTCCTTATCGTGTTCGACATCCTTTACTGAATGTGCTTTCTCACTGGCGATACTCGAAGATCTGGATCGAATAGAAGCTTCATCAATCAAACCTTTATCAACAGGCTTATCACCAGCAATGCTAGAAGATTTTACTTGATCAGATGGTTCCTTATCGGGTTGGATATCCTTGACTGGGCGTGCTTTTTCACTGGCGACACACGAAAGTCTTGATCTAATAGCAGCTTCATCAAGCAAATCTTCATTACCAGGCTTATCACCAGCAATGCTAGGAGATTTTGGTTGATCAGATACTTCCTTATCGTGTTTGGCTTCTTTTACTGGATGCGCTTGCTCACTGGCGATACTCGAAGATCTGGATCTGATAGTAGCTTCATCAATGGAATCTTTATCAACAGGCTTATCACTAGTAATGCCAGGAAACTTTGATCGACCAGATGGTTCCCTATCGTGTTTGGCATCCTTCACTGGATGTGTTTTCTCACTGGCGATACTTAAAGATCTGGATCTAATATTAGCTTCATCAATCAAATCTTTATCACTAGATTTATCACCTGCGATGCCAGGAGACTTTGATATATCAGTAGCTTCCTTTAGGTTCGACTTTTCACCAACAATACTTGATGATCTGGATTTAGTAGCAGATTCTTGGATGAAATCTTTCTCATCTGGCTTATCACCTGCAATGCTGGGAGACTTCAAATCATCAGATGTTTCTTTATCCACTTCAACATCCCTTACTCCATCAGAAGTCTTCTTCGTCTCTGTTTTCTCACTAGCGATGCTTGTAGATCTGGACCGAACAGTAGCTTCATCAGTCACATCTTCATGACCAGGCTTATCACCTACAATACTAGGAGACTTTGATCTATCCTCTTCCAGATTCACTTTTTCACCAGCAATACTTGAAGATCTAGAAGTACTAACTATCCCCTCCAGAAAATCTTCTTCACCTGGCTTATCGCCTGCAATGCTGGGAGACTTTGATTGGTCAGATAGTTCCTTATCTTTCTTTGCTTCTGCTTTTTCAATAGCGATACTTGCAGATCTGGACCTGACAGTAGCTTCATCAATCAAATCTTTCTCATCAGGCTTATCACCTGCAATACTGAGAGACTTTGATAAATCATGGTCCTTCCGATCTGGTTTTTCGCTAGAAATACTTGATGATCTAGATTTAGTAATAACTTCCTCGAGCAAATCTTTTTCAGCAGGCTTATCACCTGCAATACTTGGAGACTTTGATAGATCATTTTCTTTCTGATCTGGTTTTTCGCTAGCAATACTTGACGATCTAGATTTAGTAACTGATTCTTCGAGAAAATCTTTCTCATCACGCTCATCGCCAGCGACACTAGGATACTTTGTTTCTGCCTTCTCACTAGCAATACTTGCTGATCTCGGCCTGACAATAGCTTCTATGGATTCTTTCTCGTCTGCTTTTTCACTAACAATACTTGTCAATCGAGACACATCAAGTGGCTTTTCATCTTCTTTGATACTAACAATACTTGTAAAACGAGATTTTTCAAGAGGTTGCTCAGGTGCTGATTCATCATCAGGCTTACCTTCTGATATACTCGCAGCTCTGCACTTTATTTCTCTGTCTTCTGACTTTGCACTGACAATAGATGCTAAAAGTGATTGATCAATCTCCTCTGCAGCAACAATAGGTGCTTTAGGAATAATATCATCCAACTTCAAGACAGATGATAAATCTCCCTTCTCACTGACTATGCTCGAAGACCGAGATTTGGAAAGTGTCTTTTCAGAAGATTCCTTCTCCTCTACTTTACCACCGACTAATTTAGAAGCCTCTTTCTCGTCCAGCTTCTCACTGACTATACTCGATATTCTTGATGAAACCACATTGTCCTGCAATTCTGCAAACTCATCAGAAATTGTAAATGTTTTAGGCACATCCTTTTCGCTAACTGTACTTGGCAATATATCAGTGGGTTTCTCTGGTAGACTGGTAGGTTTCGAAACTTCTTCAAATGATTTAATTTCCATTCCCGCTGGTTTTTCCGAAATAGACGTTCTCACAGAAATTACTGGCTTTTCAGTAGGACTTTGAGAGATGACACTTTCAGCGGGTGATACATCTCCTGAAAGTCCTAATTCTGCTGAGTTTTTCTCTCCAAGATCCATAAGTTTGTCAACTTTTTCTTTTTTGTCTGGTGATATTTCAAGAATTGAATCTAATGTCATTTCTAATGCTGTCTCGACTGCTGGGACTTTATCAGATACTTCCTCTTCCTTTTCTAAACTATCTTCTAAGTCATGACATTCTCGAGTACCAACTGGTGACTTATCTAAACTATCAACTGGCGAAACTTTTTCTTTAACTTCTGGTCCTGATTTATCAGAAATGATATCCTTTTCTGGTGAGCTTCCATCAGAATGCAAAGAATCCTTATCCATTACCAAAGAATCTTTATCTGGTGTAGATTTCACAGAAGATTCTTTCAAAGAATCTGGAGTAACTGACTTTGCGAAAGTAATTGTTCCTGCTGCGCAAATTTCTGTTTCATGGCCACCATCTTCACTACTTGCAGTTACTAGCATTTTTCGAACAGTAATGTCTTGTACTTCCTGATCATCAATCTTCTCCTGTAACGTTGCTGATGAAACTTCACCTGAAACTTCATCTGCAATACTTTTCTTTCTTCCTTCAATCAGGGGAGTAATTGTGTCGGCTACTTTAGTTTCTGTTGAAGCTTTCTCAATTTCTGGACTTTTCTTTTCATCAGTTTCCTTCACTGGAGCCACAATCTTCTCCTTAGCTTCATCCAGATACTTCTCGGTAGCATCAGTGACTTCTGATGCTTCAGATATTTCAGAGTCCCGTACGCGAGAATCTACTTCCTCTCTTTTTTCCTTGATTTCATCTAATACTGACTCCTTTTCTATCCCAAGCTTTCCTTTAGTTTCTTTAACGAATTTCTCATCAGCTTCAATTACATCACTCGTATCTTCTTCACCACCTTCAACTTCACTTAATTTCCTGGAAACATCGGGTGACTGCGTTAAGCCACGAACTTTGTATTCCTCTTCAACAGCTTCAAAGTCATCTTTTTCTGGAAGAGCCTTCCCTGAAGATGTATCTTTTGTCTCAAATTCCAATTCCTCATGAGCTGCTTGCCTCTCTTCACTTATAAAAGCTGCAACATGATCTGTTGAGGGAATATTAACAAACCCTTCAACAAGATCTTCGTCCAGGCTGATTGCACTTCCAGCCATGGAAACCTCTTTTTTCTCTGTGACTTCCGTTATTGAAATTTGTTTTTGATCATCGACTGCTCCTTCAGACGCTGCTGTTGCTTCATTCTTACTATCATCTTTCACATCTGAACTAACCTCCTGAGTTTTATCATCGGTTATATCCAGCACCGAATCCCTCGTAATATTTCTTTTGATTATGATACTCTCAATAATTTCCATTAAAACATCTTCGGGAATTATTTTCAACAATGAAATCTCTCCGATAATTATTGTAGTAATCCTTCTTCCTCTATTAATATACTCGTTCTCAATATATTCTTCAACATCGTTTCTTTTCTGGGGACTGATGACCACCTCAGATTTAGTAATATCTTCTTCTTCTATCGCACTTTCACGAGAAATTCCTCTCTTGATAATTATAGTTTCAATGATCTCAATTACTCTTTCTCTAGAAACGCGTTTTGTGATCGAAATATACTCTATAATTTTCGTTGTAATCTTCCGCTTTTTGGATATAATGATTTCTTCAATAATATGCTCTACACTGTCAGGTTTTTCAAGTACATGCCTGATATCAGCTGGTAATAGATCAGCAAGTTTTGAAACTGCTTGCACATCATGTTCGGATATTTTGTCTACAGAGAACTTTGGAGAAGTGGGTGTAGATCCTGGCGTAACCACCACAAGCTCTGCCTTCGCTGGAGACAATTTTTGCTCAAATCCTATGTCCGAAGATTCAATTTCCTCATTAGTATCATCAGCCTCGTCAAATCTTGGTTGAAGTATCGTTTTTGTACAAACTTGTTCTAACCCAGCTTCCAGCACATCTACTTTACCATCATCACAGACACCCGTTTGCTCACAAATGTTAATATCTCTCAGCAAATCTGCGCCCATTTCCAGAGTTCTTTGACGATCCGATGCTCCGTCATTTGCAGGTGAAGTGACTTTGGTATCTTTAACGACCTTTATACAAGGCTCTTCTTGAACTTCGATTCCATTGGCTTTTTGATATGCCGGCAAAGGACTCGCAATCTCGCCCTGGAACATCTCCTCAACTTCTTCTTGAGAAGGAAGTTGTTCTGTAACACCTACTTTCTTTGGCATGATATCTCCAAAGCTTGATTTTTTAGCTTTGTCTTCAACTTCAAACTTTTTGTCATCAACTGTTAATGGTCGAGGGTCTAAAACTGTCGGCCTTTCTTTTTTCTCAGCAATCTCAAATAGAGCTTTCTCTGACAGGAAATCGTCTTCTTTGAGTACTTCTGCTACTTTCTTTACAATTTCTATCACATCTTTCGGCTTTTCTTCGAGTTCAATTCCAGCAACTCCTGCTAGAACTTCACCGATATCCCGAACAGCTTCTTTCATGTCTGGAATATGACTCAAATCATCCTCTTCTTTATCTTTTGCATCATCCAGTTCTTTACCCTCAGGAACAGTAAACTTCACTTTCTCAGGCTCTTTCGAAATAGGAGAAACAGTCTCGACTGGCGGCTCCATTTCTCCTAATTTTTCAGCAACGCCAGTCAGGGTGTCTGTGATAATATCAGTTGGTGGAGGTATATCAGCCAAATTAATTTCGTGCTCTCTTGGCCCTTTTTCTTCAAGTGACTCCAGAGAGTCTCGCGAACTATCCTTCGCTGATTTAGATTTCTTAGAAAATTCCTGAATCACGGCACCGACATCTCCAGTAGTTGCTGCTTCTTCAATAGCTTCTACTTTCTTCTCTCCTTCTGTCAAAATCTCGTCTTGCAAGTCCTTAAAATCTTGAGGCGGTGATGTCTTTTCACCAAGTTTGAGTTGTTCTCTAATTCTTTCTGCCTGTGGCTCTAAATCCGATATACTCTCTCTTTGCACATCCTTTATTTCTTCATGTAAAAACGTCGCAGTTTCTTTTATGGTTGCAACCTTCACATCATGCAGTGTAGGCTCCACTTGTTCAAAAGTGTCAGGCTTATCACTAACTTTGCTCACTCTCTGGAAGACTTTCTCCATATCCACGTCTTCAAAGGCTGCTTCTTTTGGTATAGGATCTTTTGGTGAACTAGACTTTGATGATGACTTATCATCAGTGTCTTTATCAGAAACTTTTTTCTTTTTAGTTAATTTGTCATATCCCTTCTCAAATTTATCAGCCACTTTACCAAAGAAACTGAACATTCCCTTTTGTTCTTTCACTGGAGGCGCGGGAGGTTCTTTCAAATCTTGGGGTGACTGAGCCTTTTCTTCCTTATCTTTGCTGAAGTCGTCCATCCTATAAAGTTGAGGATCAACTTCTTCGTGCACTGGAAGATCAGCAACCTCATCAGGAGTTTTCACAGAATCTCTGTGATGAGCTGGAATTGACTGACGAATTACAGGTGCTGGTATTTCTTCCGGAATTACTTCTTTGATTACTGGTGATACAACTTTTTCTTTAACTTCTTCAGCCACATGTTTCTCATTAATGTCTTCTTTGATTTCATCTAAAGTAATTCTTTCATCTTCAGGCAAAGTTGGTGCAGTTGTCGTTGCACCTGACTCTAGAGTTGATATTCTCTCTTGAGACTCTTCCATCTTCTCAGGAATTGGTTCCTTCTGATCAACTTCTGGCTTCTGGTCAGTATCTGCAGTTTTCTTTTCTGAAGAATCAAATTTATCAGGACTCAAACTCCAAGGTTCTTTGGTTATATCTTCACTATCCTTTTTCCCGGAGTCATCTTTCTCTTCAGTTTTCTGAACAGCCTCAGTAGCAGTGGCTATTATCTCCTTCATTTCTTCCTTTAACTGTTCCTTGTGCTCCGGAGACAACAACTCAGACGCTCTTCTCTCTTGCACCTTAAGACCAGATGTTTCTGCAAAATTTAATTTTTTCTCGGGAACTTCATCCTTCTTTTCCTCAGTTTCCTCTTCCTTCGGCAATTCCTTATCCTTGAATATTTTAGCTTTCTCTGACTCAACTTCATCGAGAAAATGCTTCTGCTCTCCTTCGCCACTCAACACGGAATCTTCTGTATAGATTTCCTCCTTCTCCACGATCAAGTACTCATCTTCCTCAGTCAACTCCTGGCTTGCTTTCCTGGAACTCTCTCTTTTCGGAGCATCTTCTATCTCGGCTGTTACATCTTCTTCGGTCATATCTTCTTCCTTTTTGTCTGTAGCTTCAGCAGTAATTTCGTCGTCTCCTTCAAAACGTTCCTCCTTCCTCGCCTCTTCTATTCTCTCCGCTTTTTGTAGTACTGCTTCGATTTCCTCTACAACCTCCCTTTCTTCTTTAAGGTCTGCCAACACTTTGCTTTCAATGGAATCAAGAGACAAGTCTTCAGACTTTTCAGTGAGACTCTTTTCCGCCAGTCTTACAACTGAATCAGGTTCTATTCCAGAAGGAGTTGAGACTGTTGAGGAATCAGTTGTGCCTTTGTCACCTTTAACTTTTCTAATCACTCCATCCTTATCCGACTTTACCGAAGTAGTCGGAGTGCTTCTAGTTGATTTTGCTGGACTGCTAGGAAGTCTAGCTTTACTCGGACTAACTGGCTTTGTTCGACGACTGATTGGTTTGCGTTCAGCTGTCTTTGGTTTCGCAGCTTTAGACGCTGCTGTAGCAGCAGCAGTTCTAGCCATTGAAGACATCTCTATATTCTTTTGTTCAACAACTTTTCTATTGTTGGCATCTTTAGCACTCTTTGCAGGAGCAGAAGAAGGTGCTCTAGTAGCTGGTTTTGTTGGAATTTTTGGTACGGCCTTTGACATCTCTATTTTACTAGCAGTTCCATTCAAAGTTTTCTTTGGAGTAGTTGGAGAAGACTTAACATCCTTCTTTTCCGCTGATGCTTTCATTACCTTCTTTTCGATCGGTTTGGGACTCGATTTTGAGAGGGCTTCCGGTTTGCCTGTTTTTACTGACGTTTTTATATCTCTAGTTTCCCTCTTCTTTGGCTCTGGCTTCGCTTTGTGTTCCTTACTAACAACAGTCTTTTCAGTTTCCGCTTTAATAACATCAGTCTTTTTCATTTCACCATCTTGCTTCTCCGATTTTTCAATCCTTGTACTTTCTCTCTTTTTTATTTCCTTCATATCCTCAATCTTCTTGCTTTCCTTAGCTTCGGACTCTATCTTCTTATTTTCCGCAACTTTTCTTGTCTTTACTTCGACCTTCGCCGTCCTTCCACCCGTGATTGCCTGGGAAATTGATTTAGGAGGTGATTCATCACTTCCTTTCACAGCCTTTATTTCGGGGGTTTCTTTCTTCTCCTTTCTTAGTTCTGTCTTTTTCACTTCCTTTTCGATTAACCCCATTTTCTTCAATGGCTTATCCTTCAAAGCCACGAGCGAAGTCGATGGCGAGAGACTCTTGGCCGAACAAGTTGGATGTTTCAGAAACTCCAAATGCTTCAGGCGATCCAAACCTTCGAAAATTTTATGCTGAGGTGTACTTCCAGGGAACAAAATTCTTGTAATTGTACTCTCAGGATTTGCAGGTTGCCAGACTAAGAGTGCACAGATAGATACGACATTTTGTATGGGAAATACAAGATTGTTTGAATCTTTCTTATGAGAACCAGAAAAAAGCTTCGAATCCGACGCGTGCCATTTTGCTAGGAATTCGCGCACTTCCTTACTATCCTTACTGGGGCTGAGGACGAACATATCGAGGGTCCCATGACCAACTTTGTGGTAGAGATTAATTGGATCTGAGTCTCGGTAACAATGATGAGCTCGAAGGTTTATGTGACGAAGGTTCACCATCATTTCTTGACCCATATCAATCAAATCCAGAATCAAAGGATCGATGTCCTTGTCGCCGTCTGGTGAATTTGAGTGTCTTCTTTCCTGTGAAAAGAAGGTTTCGAATCCTTTTTAATTTAAATCTTATAAGTCTAAGAGATTAAGATTATAATTGAAAACAACTTTGGGGACGTTCAAAAACTACATCACGCTATTCTGAACACTTTTTCCACCCCTCCCCTTCTTCATCACAGATCATCACAAAAGACTTGAGCCCCCAGGATAATGCCACAAATACGAACACCCCCCTTTTAAGTAAACATTTTTTCTTCGATTTCATTTGATGAACCCCTACAATAAAACACAAAACATAAAAAAAATAATATTTTAACAGACTTCACAGTCCAAAATGCTCTCAAAAGAGGAGAGAACCAGGGTGATTTATAATGAAATAGGGGTATGAATTATCTTAAATGAAATTAATGTATAGGTACCATATTAAATTCAATATGAAGCACTTGAAATTTCAAGTCGAAACTTATTGCATTTTTAACAAAATAGTTTAATTTTCTACCAGAGGAGATTAATTTTCTACGACAGAGTTGAGTTTTCAAGCTTAACGAACGAACTTTTTATAAAACAGTTGCATTTATAACCAAACAGTTGAACTTTCAAGCAAAACGAGACGAATTTTTAAAGAAATAGTTAAATTTTCAACCAAATAGTTGAATTTTCAACTCACAAAGATGAATTTTCAACCTACAAAGATAAATTTTCAACCAAATGGTCGAATTGTTGAAAAAAAAGTTGGAACTTCAACCAAATACAGGTAAACTTTCAAGCCAAAAAGACGAATTTTTTAGAAGACTGGTTGAATTTTCAATCCAAAAGGAAGAATTTTCCATCCAGATAATATGAATTTTCAATCAAGAAAGTTGAATTTTCAAGCCCAAAAGACGAATGTTCAACAAAAAGAGTTATATTTTTAAGAAAATAGTTGTATTTATAACAACATTATTGAATTTTGTAACAAAAAAGTTGAATGATCGACTGAAATGATTAATTTTCAACAACAAAATTTGAACTTTTAACCAAAAAGTTCAACTTTCAATGAAGTTGTTCAATTTTCAATAAAAAAAAAGATAATTTCTCAACGAAAAATATAATAGTTGGTATTCAAACCAGAAGAAGATTTTAGTTTTTAATCCAAAATAGTCGAATTTACCCAAAAAAATTAATCCTCAACCAAAACAGATTGTTTTTTAACCAAACAGTTGCATTCCTAACCAAAAAGGATGAATTTTCAACCATGAAGATTAAGTTTCTACCAAAAAAAAAACGAATTTTCAACAAAATATATGAACTTTGAACCAAGAAGATGAGCTTTCAACTAGAAAAGATCAATTTTTCTTCAAAAATATCAACTTTCAACCAAAAAATAACAGAATTTTCAACAAAATATTTAAATTTTCAATGAAAGAGATAAAGTTTTAACTAAAATGTTGTATCTTTGAAAAAAAATTAACAAAAGAGTTTAACATTCAACCAACTAGTTAAATTTTCAACACAAAAAATTATTTTTCTACCATAAAGATTAATTTTCTACCAATAATTTATCAACAAAATACATGAATTTCCAAACATACTGTTATGTTTTTAACTAAAAAAGATAAATTTTCAATCAAAAATGAAACAAAACATAAATATTCTTGAAACAAACATATTGTTAAGTTCTTAACTGAAAAAAATAAATTTTTAACCAAAAATGAAACGAATTTACAACACAATATTAAAATTTTTAACCAAAGAGATAAATCTTCAACTAGAAAGACGAATTTTCAACAAAACAGTTGAATTTTCAACCTAATAGTTGATTTTTAAATAAAAACGATCAAATTTCAACTAAAAATTGAATAGTGAAATTTGAGTTGAAAAAATTGATTTCTATAAAAAAAAGAATTTTCAACAAAATATTCAAATTTTTAACCAAAGAGATGAATCTTCAAATAATAAAATGAATTTTGAACAAAGTAATTCTATTCTGAACTGAGTAGTTGAATTTCCAATGAAGAAGTTTAATTTTCTACCAAGAAAGACGAATTTACAACAAAAAAAGAACGTTTCAACTAATAATACAACAGTTCAATTTTGAGGTAAAAAATAATAATTTTTAACCAAAAAAGAACGAATTTTCAATAAAATAATTGAATCTTCATCCAATTAAATGAATGTTCAACAAAATAGTTAAATTTTCAACCAAGTAGTTGAATTTTCTACCAAAAAAGATGAATTCTCAGTGAAAAATGTAATAGTTGTACTTAACTAAAAACGATCAATTTTCAACCAAATAGTATAATTTTGAACCAAAAGTGATGAATTCTGAACCAAAAATATAACAGTAGACTTTCCATTTAAAAGTAATTAACTTTCAACCAAAAATAGTAGGATTTTCTTATGGGGTTCTATCAATTCAGTTCGCATTTGAACGAAGAAAAACAGAAAAAGGGAAAGTTTCTTGAAAACAGGGAAAAAAAGGAATTCTTGAAAAAAGGGGAGAAGGAGGAAATAAGAGAAAGAGTATGAAATCTGTATTCAGATGCTTTACTTGTAAAAAAAAATCACTAATTTTAATGCCATCAAGCATTTCCAAAAATTGTTATTCACATTTACATTTTCCTTGTGGAATGTCACATTCTGCGTGAACCCCCGGGTAGTGTGACGTAGTATTTGAACGGTCCCTAATTAATTAGTTTTCTAAATTGGAAATATAAAAAGTCAAATAAGATGAGCTGGTACAGTTACTTTTTGAATTAATTCTATAGGTTACGATTTTCTATTTACTTTATGATAGGATTTTGTACTTACCACTAGGTTACAGAAGAAATGTCCAATCTGTGGATAAACGTGCATTTCTTTCTTTTTTCGCAGCACACTGGACATGCCACCTATATTGCTGTTGTTTATCCTTGTTACCAGAACGGCGTCCAGTCGATCCAAATGCCTGGCAAAATCCCAAAAGCAAGCTTTCCTAGCAAACCCTCCATCGACAAGCATATTGAAACCATTTATTCCGAAAAGAGCCGCGTCTCCCTGTCCACCCGGGAAGACGTAAAGAGTTGGATGACTGAAGCGAATATTTCCAACAACATCAGAAGGCTCCATGAGCTGATCCAAGGTTTGGGGTACAAGGTACTGCTCAATATAATGCGTAAAACTAGTAACGGCCGGAACTCCTGCCGTGAGAACATCATCAGGATTCACTCTGACTTGACAGGACCTGTGGTTAAAATTAAAAACGAAAATATTGGTAACTTCATTTTTGTTATTTAAGAAGGACGAAGGACTCAGAATTCATTCCAAAAGATTAGCTTCTGATCTCTATTGTGGATAATAACGAATACGAGGTGTGGCTATTAAGTAACCGGAATGATCTTTTTGCCGCTTGCTTGACGCCTCGGTAACAACAAACAGAAACTTGGAAAATCCGCTACAGAAGCGTATAATTTGTTAAGGGAAGTTTATAGTGATGAGTGCCTATCTTTTACTCAAGTTTTCGACTGCTCTAAAAAGTTAAAGGAAAACCGACGGTAATATCGAGAAAATGAGTAAAATTATTCCAGCAAATCAGTGCCTGAGCATTCGAGCAATTCCTGACTTGATGAACATCAATAAAGAAACTGTTAGATAAATTGTAAATGAAAATTTACACATGAATAAAGTTTATGCTGAAATGGTACCGAAATTGCTCACTAAAGAGCAAAAGGAAATTCGAAGCAACGTTTGTGTTGACATTCTGGAGAACATCGAAATTGATTGGAAGTTTTTAGAAAACGTCATAACTGGTGACGAATCATTGTTTTTTTAATACCCCTGAAACTAAGCGCAAATACATGCATTAGAAGAGTTCCAGGTCACCGAGACAATAGAAAGCACGGATGAGCAAGATGAAATTCAAAGCAATGATAATAGTTTTTTTTTTCATCCTGAGTACCTGAGTACTTTTTTTCATCCTGAGGGCACCTGAGGGTCAGACAGAACCAGGTGTACTATAAGGAGGTTTCGACAACTTTTCGTGAACGCGTAAGAAAAAAAGACCTGAAATGTGGAAGAATGGCTTGTGGATTCTTGACCAGGACAACGCGCCAGCACACAAGGCGCTGTCTGTTCAGAGGTTTTTGGCGAAGAAGAAGATTCCCGTATTGGAGCACTAATCGTACTCACCTAACCGAGCCCCATGTGATTTTTTCTGTTCCCGAAGATCAAGTCTAAGCTAAAAAGAACCATATTCGAGTCGGTGGATGCTGAGAAGGAAAAAGCGGCGCGGTTCATGAAAGACCTCTCAGAAAAGGACCTGCAACATTGCTTCAAACAATGGAAGATTCGTATGGAGCGGTGTTGGGATCGGGAAGGAGATAACATCTCCATTAATAGGGCTGCCACCTTTTTGAAACAAAAAGTGACCAAAAGGGACTATTTTCTAGCCAAAAAAGTGACTAAAAGTGACTAATGTGCTTCAACAATGTAACTTAATGTTCTTTTGAATTCAAAGGAATTCGATGAATTTTATAAGAATTCTAATGGAATTTGAACGAATTCAGAATTCAAAAATATTGAATTTAAATTCAAAGGGATTCAAATGAATTGAAAAATTCCATTGATATCAGTAAAAATTAAGCGAATTTAGAAGAATTAAACAAAAATTTCAAAATTAGAAGAGTTTCCAAATAGAATTAAGGGTATGAAGAAAATTTCAGTGAATTGAAAAAAAAATTCAAAAAATGAAAATCAAAAACCAATAAATTAAATCAGGGTAGCTACAAAATCCCAAATTCGAAATTTCCTGACTTTCTCCGACTTATTTTTCATTTTCCTCGACCATTATAAATTTTTCTTTCACATATAAAAACAACCTTACACCTAGAAAATCAATAATGTTAATGCAAAAAATGTTTCTTTTTAAATTTATCTCGAACACTTTTAGTGACCCCTGACCTGTAGGAACGCTATAAATAAAATTTAAGTGAGTTTGGAGGAATTTGAGGTAAATGAGAAGAATTAGATAAAACTGATGAAAATTCAAGATGTATTTTCAAAAAATTCAAGTGCACTCAAAACAATTCAAAAATACTTTTGAAAATGCATTGAATTTATTTAATTTGGAGAGAATTTGCACAAATTTGAGGGAATTTAAAAGAATTCTTTATAAATTAATAAAAATTCTCTCTGAATTCTAAATGAATTGAAAAGAATCCAAAATATTCCATTGATTTCAGTAAAATTAGAGCAAATTTAGAAGAATTTAAGGGAATTCCAGAGAATTCGATAAAATTCTTACGAATTCAAAATTATTTCAAAAGAATTCAGCGTGAATTTCGAATAATTCAAGCGGATAAAACAAATTTGTTATAATGCAAAAAAATTCCATTGAATTCCATAAACAGATAAACAGGAGTGATAAAAATTAGAAAATTAAGGGGAGTTTCAGAAAAATGAGAAGAATTCGATGAAATTCATAAAAATTGAAGGTGAATTTTAAAAAAATTCAAGTGAACTTGAAACAATTCAAAACTATTTTGGAAATTCATTAAATTCATTAAATTTGGAGTGAACTCACAAAAATTCACGGAAGTTTGTAAGATTTCAGCATTAATTCGAAACAATTCAAGTTAAATTCAAAAAGATTCAAATCAATTGAAAAAATAAATAAATTGATTCCATTCATTTCAGTAGAACTGGAGTGAATTTAGGAGAATTCAAAGAAATTCAAGAAGCAAATTCAATAGAATTTAAGTACACTGAACAAAAATTCAAAAAATAAAATGAGTAATCAATGAATTGAATAAAATTTGAATGAATTTAGAGGAACTTATGGGAAATAAGGAGAATTCAATTAAACTAATAAAAACTTAAAGTGAATTGAAATCAGTTAAAATTTTTTTCAAATTCATTAAATGTGGAGTGAATTTGCAAAAATTCAAGGGAATTCAAAAGAAATCAGGGTTAATAAATAAGAATCCTGACTAAAATCCAAATGAATGGAAAGAAATCCAAACTATTGTATCGATTTCTGTAAAATAAGAGTGGATGTAAAAGAATTCAAGTTTAATTTAAAAGAATTTAGGGTGAAGTTAGAATAAATGAAGTGAATGGAACAAATTTTTTTTTAATTAGGAAAAAATCTATTGAATTCAGATAAATAGAAGTGAATAGAATTAATACATTTAGAGGAGTTTGAGGATAATGCATTCATTATATTTGGAGTGAATTTACGAAAATTCAAGGGAATGCAAAAATTTATAAGGATCCTGAGTGGATTCCAAATGTATTGAAAAAAAAATTTTAATCAAAAATATTCCACTGATTTCAGTAAAATTGGAGTGAATTCAAAAGAATTCAAGAAAATTCCAAAAAATCCGAGGAAATTCATAAAAATTCAAGATTAATGAAAAGGAATTCTGGGAAAATTTAGAGTAATTCAAGTGAATGGAACAAATTTTTTAAAATTCAAAAAAATTCCATTGAATTCCTCAAACAGATAAATGGGAGTGAATAGAATTAGTGAATTAAGAGGAATTTTAGGAAAATGAGAACGATTCGATGAAATTCATAAAAATTGCAGGTGAATTTTAAAAAAATTGTAGTGAACTGAAAATAATTTAAATCTAATTAAAAATTCATTGAATTCATTAAATTTGGAGTGAATTTAGATGAGTTTAAGAAAATTCAAAAAAATTTGATAAAATGTCTAAGAATTCAAAGCGATTTAAAAAAAAAATTAATAAGAATTCATGGTGAATTCCAAATGAATTGAAAAAAATAGTTAAATACATAATATTCCATTGATTTAAGTAGAATTGGAGTGAATTTAGAAGAATTCAAGGGAATCCAAAAGAATTCAATGAAATTCGTACGAATTCAAGATGATTAAAAAAAATTCAAGTGAATGGAACAAAATTTTTAGATTTCACAAAAATTCCATTGAATCCAGGTAAATGGGAGTGAATAGAATTAGTGAATGAGAATCTGATAAATTCATAAGAAATCAAGCTGAATTTAAAAGTCTTCAAGGTTAATTAAAAAAAAAATGAATCCAAAAAATATTGAATTTTAGTTGATTTCAAGAGAATTCCATAGAATTCAGGGGGGATTCAAATAATTCAATAAAATGCAGAAATAGGTATAGACCTGAATGCAACAGAGGTTATTCCATGGGTTTTCTGTTTTAATTTATTAAAAGAAAAGTGACTAGAGTGATCTTATCATTTTAAAAAAATGACTATAGTGACTTCATTTCTAAAAAGTGACTTAAAAGTGATTTAAGAAAAAAAAGTGACTCAAAGTGACTTAAGCGACTGTGTGACAGTCCTGCATTGAATAATTTGGTAAATAAAAATTGTCAGAGCATCAGTCCGGTTATATAATAGCCACACCTCGTAAATATATTAATTATTATCTGAATTAATCAATTTTCAAGAGTATTTTTTAATTAATGGTTTATAAAAATGTGTAGATATTACGCGTACCTAGTGCAAGGTTCCTTGGATAATCGTGATGTTGACCATTCATTAACTCCCGCACAATGAATATCTACAGTAACGCTATTCTCGTAAGCATGAAGCACTCTTTGCACGTCATGTTCGTTGAATGCATCCACAAAATCTGCGTAGCTAAAGGTTCCATCCTGCAAAAAGTTTATTCATGAAAAGAGTTTTTGTTTTTAAGTTCCCTTATTTAAAAAGTAGGCATGTTGTTCACAACTACTCTTTAAAAAATGTAGAAAATACCATACTAGCATATAATGGTATAATTTGAAATCTGGTTCGAACTGGACTCTTCAGAATTTTAAGGGGTTCGCATCTGAAGAGGACCTTAAGAAAATTTGTAGGTTCCGGTTCGAACCCGAATTCTTAAGAAACCCTTCAAACACGGGTCCAAACAAAACATTCTGATTCCGGATACAAAATGTATCCTATTTTTTTTAATAATAGAAGGAATACTGATTGTGCCTTTCTATTCTAGAATATGAAAATAAGAGGTAGGTTTTATTATAACTATAAAAGGGATGGTGTCTATTACGTTCTATAAAATGAAATTGAATCAAGTTTATGCTGTTCTATTCAAATGATAATGATAAAAGTCTATCCTGCTTTATTCAGTATTCTGTCGACGCGACGTTCTTCTTTCTCAGAATGCTATCCATTTCTATCATATTCTATTCTAAACCTATTCTGTACTATATCTACCTTTAAAACCTTATTCAGATACCGTAGAATGAATGTAAAATTTTGTTACTTGTTTTTGTCTCAACCGAGTAGGAATGGACTAATTTCAAGAAAGGAAAGTCTTTAAAAACAAATAAGCGAGACTGTTCTTCACTTACAATTTGCAGAATTATAAATAATTTTATAAATAAACTAAGTATTATTTCCATCCTTAAATCAATTTGTCCTTGAAAATTATAATAAGAAAGAAATCAATTATATAATAATTTTCTAGAATCTTCTCAAATATTTTGGAACATATTGTGTCATTTTCTGAAACATTACAAAATCTTTCAAAATGCTCTAGAGTATCTTAGAATATCACAGCCCTTGAGATAAAATCAAAAAAGTTTCATAACTTTTGCGACAGTGTGGAAGTGGATGTTAGGATGGTCCTTATTCTGTAGGATAAATTTTTTTCTTTCAAAAATCTTGCGCTCCACGTAGATGATTTGGTCACGTTCATTAAGAGAAAGATGCCCACCAAGTTTGAGGAAACTGACCTTAAAAATGTTAGAATTTTGTCAAATTTGATCGCAATCTAACGCCCACCAAGGGACTGGCAGTTTTGGAACACTGAAAAAAATGATCATATGCAAAATTGATAATTTTGAGAAAATTTAAAATAGCGAATATCTAAATTTTTGAAAAATTGACTTCTATATTTTCCAACTAAATTAAGCCAAACTTAGTTAAATCGCAAAGTTTATCTTTGAAAATGTGTAATTTAAAATCAATTAGTAGTATGCGACACGACAAATTTCGAAAAAAATGAAAATGGCGGACATCTTAATCTGTTAAAGAATGGATTATTTTTGTATTTTCCAACTAATATACGAAAAATATATTCAACAGACAGAATTTATAATTAAAAATCAAATATTAGTATACCTGTATAAAGAGCGAACTTTTAATAAAAATGAAAATGGCTGATCAAGATCTTTTAGAAATGAGATTTTTTTCTACTTTTTTTCGATATTACACCAAATTCAAACAAAAGACAAACTTTAAAATAAAAAAAAAAAACTAGTGCATGGTATGTGCACCAGGAAAATTTTTTAAGCTCAAATATGGCGGCCTATGAAATATTTCGTTTTGTAATTAGTTATAGAATTAGATATTTGTTCCTATTACAACAATTTATTTGAATAATTGTTTTGCGCAATCCTTAACATAACTTCTACAAATTATGAAAATAAAAACATGCTTGAAAGACAAAGTCGCTCGAAAAAAATGTATTCGTTCCCGTAGCTAATAAATTAAATAAGTCAATTCAGATTTACAGCAAAAAGTGTGCTGATCGGTCATTTTCGGTTGAATTAAAATTTAGCGTTGCATATACTAGTAATTTATTTTTAATTATAAACTCCGTCTTTTGACTGAATTTTTCGCATATTAGTTGGAAAATACAAAAATAATCCATTTTTAAAAAATTGAGATGGCCACCATCAGAAATTTTTTTCAGAATTCGTCGTGGCACATACAACTAATTAATTTTGAATTATATATTTTGTCTTTCGACCAAATTTTGCGTAATTTTGTTGGAAAATACTGCAAAAGTCCATTTCTTACTAATTGAGATGGCCGCTATTTTGAGTTTTTCCAAATTTGTCATGGCACATATTTATGATTCATTTTTAATCATAAAATTTGTCTTTTGACCAAGGTTAGCGTAGTTAAGTTGGGAAATATAGAAAAAGTCAATTTCACAAAACTTTAGATGGCCGCCATTTTGAATTTTCCCAAAATTATCACTTTTGCACATGATCATTTTTTCAGTGTGCCAAAAGCTGCCACTCCCTAGGTGGACGTTAGATTTCGCTAAGACTTGACAAAGTTATAACGTTTTTAAAGTTTGACTCAGTTTTGCCCATGTAAATTACATGGGAAATTTTCAAAGTGGGATTATGTTCAGTTATATTGGGAAAAAGTTCTATAATCCATCTTAATACGAGAGGCAAATATTCCCACAAATAAATAAGCAAGTGATCACAGTAAATTCTTAATTGCAAATCTAAATTCATTAATTAAATTTACAAAAATATTTAACATCTAAACAATGCTATTAAATGAATCTATAAGGGGTCGTCCATAAACTACGTTACCAATTTTAGGCTATTTTTGACCCCCCCCCCCCGTTGACTGAACACGGATTTCACGTTTATTCTACTTAATTTTTGCGTTTCTAGTGAGTATAGTTAAGCGCTTTAAATTCCTAAGATTTCAAGTCAAAATCAAATTCTCAACATAATAGTTGAATTTTAAACCAAAAACATTTATATTCTACCAAAAGAGATAAATTTTCAACCGAAAAAGACGAATTTTCAACAAAAAAGTTGAATTTTCGACAGAAAAATATTCATTTTCTGCCAAAAGAGATGAATTTTCAACCAAAAGAGATAAATTTTCAATCAAGAAAAATGACTTTCTCATCATAAAAGATAAAGTTTCAATTTTAACGGACGAATTTTCTACAAAAAAGTTGAATTTTTGACCAAAAAAGATGACTAACAAAACAGCTGAATGTTTGACCAACAAAGATAAATTTTCAATCAGTTGAGTTCAACGAAAGAAACATGAATTTTCAACAAAGACGACTAATTTTCTACTCAAAAAGAAAAATTTTCAACAAAATAGTTGAAGTTTCAGCTAAAAAAGATAAGTTTATAGACTAAAAACAGAATCGTCAAATTTTCAGCTTAAAAAATTGATTTAAAAAAAAAACGAATTTTCTACGAGTTGAATTTTAAACCAAAAAAGATTTATTTTCTACCAGAAGAGATAGATTTTCAACTCAAAAAGACGAATTTTCAACCAAGAAAGATGACTTTTTTACCATAAAAGATGAATTGTCAATCCAAACGGACAAATTTTCGACAAAAACGTTGAATTTTTCACTAAAAAAGATTTATTTTCTTCCAAAAGAGATGAATTTCAACCAAGAAAGATGACTTTTCTATCATAAAAAAATGAATTTTGAATCCAAACAGACGAATTTTTTTACGAAGAAGTTGAATTTTCGACCAAAAAATATGACTTTGACAAAACAGCTGAATTTTTGATCTACAAAGATGAATTTTCAACTAGTTGAATTCAACGAAAAAAGACGGATTTTTAACAAAATAATTGAATTTTAAACTAAAAAGGATAAATTTATGAACAAAAAATAGAACCGTCAAATTTTCAGCTTAAAAAATTAATTTAAGAAAAACGAATTTTCTAGAAGTTTAATTTAAACGAAAGAAATGAATTTCTAAGAAAATAATTGAATCCTCAACCAAAAATATTGATTTTCAACAAAAAAGATTAATTTTCTACCCCAATAAAAGAATTTAAAAAAAAAAACATTAATTTTCTATCAAATAGAAAGATTTTCAACTTATAAAGGATAAATTTTCAACCAAAAATGATATAGTTCAATTTTCAACCAGGGAGGTAAATCTTTAAAAAATGAATTTTTAACTAAGTAGTTCAAATTTCAATCAAGTGGTTGAATTTTCAACCAAGAATGATGAATTTTTAACCAAATAGTTGAAGTTTTAACCAAAAAAATGAATTTTCTATCAAGAAGATTGATGTTTTACCAAAAAAGACGTATTTTTAACAAAATTTTTAAATTTTGAAGCCAAAAAGACGAATTATCTGCGAAAGAGTTGAATTTCCAACACAAAAATATGATTTCTCACCGCAAAAGTTAATTTTCCACCGAATAGTTGAATTTTCAAATAAATAGTTTAGTTGTTGGCCAAATAGTTGAACTTTGTACCCTAGAGGTTGGATTTTCAACCAAAAAATGAATTTTCAACAAAAAACTTAATTTAAAATCTCAAGTAGTTGAATTTTAGATCAAAATGATGAATCTTCTATAAAAGAAATTAATTTTTCACAAAGCTGTTTAGCTTTAAACAAAGTAGTTGATTTTTCAATAAGAAAATGAATTCCTAACGAAACATATAATAGTTGATGTTTCAACCAAAAGAGATTCTAATTTGAAATCAAAAACAGTCAAATTCAACCAAAAAGATGAATTTTTAACCAAATAGTTGAATTCTCGTCATTACAAATTAATTTGCAACCAAAAATGGAACGAATTTTCAACACAATGGTTGAATTTCAACCAACGAGATGAATCTTGAACCAAAAAAAAAAATTTCACAAAGTAATTCAACTTTCAATCAAGTAGTTGAATTTTTGACCAAAAAAGATGATTTTTCAACAAAATAATTGCATTTTCAACAGAATAATTGAATTTTCAACTAAACAGTAGAATTTTTATCAAATGAGATGAATTCCGAACCAAAAATACGATAGTAGATACTTCAACAACAAAAAATTAACTTTTAACAAAAAATAGTTGGATTCTTTCTATTCAGTTCCATTCATTCAGTTCGCGTTTAAGCAAAAAAAAAACGAGAAAATTGGGAAGTTTCTTGAAAAAATGGAGAACAAGAAGAATTCTTTTAAAAAGGGGTAAAGATGCGAATAGGAAAAAGAGTGTGAAGTCTGAAATATTAAAATGATGTTCAAACTTATGAAGTTATTATTGAACTGTACCGTTTCAAGTCCATCATGACCAAAATTCCGCAAACTTTGTTAACATTTATCATCAGAAAACGTATTAAACGTTATCTGAAGTCGTAACGTTACTTCCAATGCCCCCTCTCCTGTTCCCAATCGTAGTTTTTGGCGTGACCCCCTCCCCCCTCAAACTGGCAACGTAGTTTATGGACGGTCCCTTAGAAGGAGGTATAATATGATAAAAAGTAATCAAATTTTATAAAAAAAGGACAGGTACAGAAATTGAAAAATCAGAACAACTTAGTAGTACAAAAGATGAAAATGCAGGTTGAAAATCGAATTATCGATTAACATTTAAGAACGTACGTAGTATTACGATAGCGTCTACCCTCAAGGGAGAAATTTATTCAACAAAAAAAATTGAAAAAACTTGAGAAAGATATACCTGCAGTATCCAGGAACCATTTCCACCGAATGTGTAGCCAGCGTGAATGATGTGCCGGTGCTTCGTGAAACTTGCGAGAAGATTGCGTATGCACTGTAACAGTGTATTTGTTTGAGGGTGTATCAGAACTTCCGTCACCAGATTCTCCGTTGCATATTGAATAAGACGTTCTCCTGCAATATTACCACGTCTAGTTCATTAATATACTTAAAAACATAGATTAAAGATGACAATTTCATTTTAATTTAAAAAATTTTGATTTATTATCATATTATTATACCATTAAGTCAAATCCCTTTCGCGGTAAGCGCAACTCTTTCGGTTCTAGCTTCGTTGTACGACCGCGGATCAAGGAATTTATATAGTAAAGGTGAAGAAGGATCGTGTAGAAAAAGGGCTAGGTTTTAGATTGATTTAGAAGTCGCGTGCTGTTCATTCAAACGACATTCGTCTCAGAACACCGCTCCTTGCATACATCTTTTGCTTCCGTTACATCCATACATCGTTTCATGCAGCTCTTATGTTTCTACGACTCCTTATATCCCTTCGCTTCAGAGTCTCATTCACACATTCCAACCATTCTTTCTTCGGTCTACCT
>JAUMHM010000016.1:41152817-41167058 GCA_032362435.1 Melikaiella ostensackeni | reverse complement strand
AATAAATTACCCCGTGCAAAATTGAGTGAGATAATATAAATTTTTAATACACTCATGTAGCTTTGGATTTTACTTATTATCTTTTGTCACTTATTAATAAAAGATGAGTAGGTTATATGTTGTAAATAATAAATATTCTTTTCCTTCATAAGTTTATACTCTATAAGTCAATTTCCTCTCTATTTGATTATTGAAGAAAAAAAAACTTTCTTTCTGAAATTCTGTAAGTCTTAGGAAAAAGTTTTAATCTACTAGGTATATCTCCAAAATCATCAACATTGGATTCCTCAAGTTAATCCACTTTCTTATGAAAACAAAGCATTCTTCCAGATAAGATGTTTGTTTTCTCAATCTCCTAATTCTATCGAAACACGAGAAACCTTTTCCTCCCTACAAGTTTTGCAAGTATAACATGTATATTTTTCCGAGGGCTGGATAAACCTAGAATCGCTTTTCTATCTCTTTGTTGAGCTTTCGATATCTCTTACATGTGTTCTTTTCTGAACTTTTTGAAACATTTACCGAACTTGAATCTTTTTGAAAATTTGAAAAATACTCAAAATGTGAGGACTGTTGAATGATCAGTGAATCCAGTTTACAACCTTTACTAAATCTTTCTTATTATTTCTGTATACCTGAAAATTTAACGAACTTTTGCAATAGCACGATTTTACAATCAATAAAATATGTTCTTGTATATGATAGAGCCTGTGATAGGATTTCAAGAGCTTTCAAGCGGTATCCGTTGATTTCAAGGGATTTCTGAAATTTTGAATATAGATTCCAAATATATTCAAAGATTACAGAAGATTTCACAAATTTGTAACGACTTAATATTAATATTAATATTAATATTAATAATATTATTATTTCCTTCTCAAATTAGTGTTTTTATTTTTGAGAATATCACGAATTATTTAATGCAGTTTGATATCTATATGAATTTTTCATCATATTTTTAATTGTTTTTTGTTAGTTAAATGAAATTCATTACAAAAAACTAAACGGGATACTTAAACTTTTCCTAAAGTTGATAAGTCGACCATAATTTATCAAAACATCATAAGTCCATACTTCATTGATTTTTTCACCATTTATAACAATATTCATGCAAACTAAAAGAACAGTTTTTGAATCTGATATGAAAGTTCCAGGAATTTAAGAAAAATTACCTATTTCGACGTGTTATGCTTCTAAATTGAAGTTGAAATGATTTGTATTTGTAACTGTAGTTATTCCAATTTTAATTAATAATTATTATTATTCACTCACATTTTCAATACAGAAACAGAAACTAACCTCGAGCTGTTAACAGATTTTCGTATTTCACAATGGAAAAAAAAGTTATTACACTAACTCCAAGTATGATATTTAATTATCCTGTAATTATTTACAATTAAAAATAATAAATATATAATTTTTTAAGTCAAACGACGGATATTGGAGAAAAATATAGTATCTTCCTTCATTCCTTAAAAAAAGCAACAAATGTAGGAACATTTATGTAGGAAAAATTCTATTTTGAAGACCAGATGACACAATTACGAATTTAAGTTTTCTAAAAGCACTTCATTTTTCTTTAAAATAATCATTTGAAGCAATGACTATTGGCAGCGGTCTTTATTCTACAAATGGTTGGAAATATAATTTTTATGTTATACGAAAAAAATATAAGAATTGATTTGCTTTTCATTTAGAATTTTCTTATTATTTTCTTATCAAAATTTATCTTACTTAGTAAAATTTTCTTATCACACAAAGACATCTATCACACTTACCCGTATTGACCCTTCTCGTTTAGAATTCAAATGTTAAGTTTTTCAAACTACAAGAAGACTTTCAATTTCAAAATCTTTAAAATTTGAACTTCTCGATTTGAAAATTGTATTTGTTCATATTGGAATTCCATGAGAGTTTATAGTTTTTTATTTGTCATCACACTGAAAAAAAAAAATTAGGAATAATTGAATTTTGATACAATATCTTATTCCTCATCCCGCAATGAAAAGGCGTGTGGGAATATTGCCAGATAACTTAAATTTTTCACTTCACGAAATTCGTATATCAGGATACAAAACGTCCATTAAATACGTAAGAATAATTTTCGAAATTTTAGACCCCCTCCCCCCACCCTATTGTAAGGATTTGTAAGATTTTTGTGACCCCGCCCCTTCTTTCGTAAGATTTTATATTTTTACTCAATACATCAACAATATATCGATCATTTTCACTGGAAACGAGATTTGAAGGGATTTTCATTTATTTCAAAGGATTATAAAGTATTTCGAACAATGGAAAATTGTTTAATAAATTTAAGGATATTTCAAAAGATTTTTAGATTTCATGAGATTCTTAGGGTTTTGAAAAAATTTAGGGTATTTAAAACGATTCCAATGGACTACGAGAGGTTTCACAGATTTTAAGTGATTCTATAAGATTTCAAGAATTTGAAGAAATGACCTAGTAAAATTTCAGAAAGAATCTCGATTTTTTAAAAGGATTTAACAAGATTTCAAGGGATTTCAAGGAGTTAAATCAGAATTCAAGAGATTTTAAGGGATTTCAAGAGATACCGAATGATTTCGATGGATTTTAGAGGAATGCAAAAGATTAAAAGGAATTCCAAAGGATTTCCGAACATTATAATGGATTTTAAGGGATATCAACGAATTTTAATGTCTTTTAAAAGATTTTTGTGGATTTTGAAATATTTTTAGGAATTTTAAGAAATTAAGAACGTTTTCCGCGGATTACAAAGGATTTTGAAGGATGTCAAGGAATTTGAATTGTATTTCAACAATTCGAAGGGATTTGGAGGAAATTCATAAAATTACAAAAGATATAACTTCAGTTTCGAAAGATTTGCAAGAATTTCAAAAGATATTGAGAGATTTTGACAAATATTAGGAAACATTGAGCGGTTTCGATGGTTTAAGAGGTTTTCAAAGGAGTTTAAGACATTTCAAAAGATTCCAAAGTATATGCACGGATTTGAGAGGATTTCAAAATTTTTAAAGCAATTTCAAAGGATTTCCGAATATTATCAAGGATTCTGAGAGATCTCGAAGATTTCAATGGTTTTCAAAAGATTTTTCAAAATATTTTTAGGGATTCTAAGGAATTAGGAACGATTTCTTCGGATTACAAAGGATTTTGAAGGATTTCAGGGGATTCTAATTGGATTTCAAAGACTTGAAGGGATTTGAAGGAATTTTATAAGATTTCAAAAGATTTCACGGAAATTACAGAAGATTTGCAACGATTTCAAAGATTTTAAGGTATTTCAACGTATTTTAGGAGACTCAAAGCGGTTTCGATGATTTCACGGGATTTTAAAGGATTTTAAGAGATTTCAAAAGACTCCACTGTACCTGTATATCCACGGATTTTAAAGAATTTCGTAAGATCTTGAAAAATTTAACGGAATTTCAAAGGATTTCCGAATATTATAAAAGATTTTGATGGATTTCGAGGAATTTAAATGGCTTTCAAAAGATTTTTGTGGATTTTATAATATTTTAGGGATTTTAAAGAATTCTAAGGAATTAAGAGCGACTTCCGCGGATTACAAAGGATTTTAGAGGATGTCAGGGAATTTCAATTGGATTTCAAAGATTTGAAGGGATTTGAAGGCAATCTTAAGATTTCAAAAGGTTTCACAGGAATGCAAAAGATTTGCAAAGTGTTCGAGGGATTTTGAGGGATTTTTCAGGTTTTTAAAAAATATTAGGCCGTTTCGATAGTTTAATGGGATTTCAAAGGATTTTGAGAGATTTCAAAAGATTCTAAAGTATATTCACGGATTCCTGAGGATTTCTTAAGATTTTTAATAATTTAACAGAATTTCAAAGGATTTCCGAATATTATAAAGGATTTTGGGGGATTCAGAGGAATTCTAATAGCTTTTAAAAGGTTTCAAAATATTTATATGGATTTCAAGAGATTCGGAAAGATTCCCACGGGTTTTAAAGATTTCAATGGATTTTAAAGGGATTTCAAATATCTCAAGAGGTCTCGTAATATTTCGAAATATTTCTCAGAATTTCAAAAATTATAGCCGATTTTCAGAAATTTTAAGGGATTTCAGGAGATTATGTGCGATATCTATATAATTCAAAGAGTTTCAAGCAATTTTCATATGATTTAAGAAATTGTTAGGGATTGATAAAATTTCCAAAAGAATTCACGTGATTTCAAAGGATTACAAAGATTTCGAGGGATGACGCGAGATTTCATGAATGGTGTACACCATATTTCCAGAATGGTTAGTTCTTTGACACTATATTTATTGGACTTATGTGATATGAAATATTACACAATAAAACAAAATAAAACAAATAATGATATAATGTGTATAATGGTATAAAAAGTAATATTAACAGTCAAAACTGGTTTAAATTAGCATATTTGAAAGAATAATTAGAAAGAGGAAACTTCAGTAAGAAATGCTTTGGACCTCCCCTCCACCCTCCTTGCAAAAAAAGCCTTACGTAATTAATGGACGCTCCTATAAGAAGTACACACATTTTCTTCAATAGAGGAAACCAGTAAAAAGTGGATACCAGTACGAACTGAATAACAGAGAAAAGTCGAAAATGTATTTTGCGTTTGTTTATAAGTGTCATTCGGTAGAAGATAAATATATAAATTGTTGAGAGGTTAGGCTTGGGTAACAAAGTAATTTTTCTGCTTTTGGGTTGAGAGCACAAACAAGTAAGGTCTACCAACCAAACATCTCTTAAATAAATAAGCAAGTTTATGCCTTTCATCAACATAACCAAATGAAATTATTCGCAGTTTTTTTATATATGATAGTGGTAGCAATGACCGTTTTAATATACGAGGTGCGGCTATTTAGTAACCGGACTGATTTTTCTGCCGCTTGCTTGGGGCCTTGACAACAACAAGCAGGAACTGATATAGATCTGTGTTCTCCCCCCCCCCTTCCCTCTAATTTTCAAGGTTGTATGACCCTCAGTATGACAGTAACCTTTGTTCGAAGTTGACCGTCTACCTGAGCTCTGCCGGAACTATGTTGAGTATGAAAGTAGAACAGCGCCTCAACGTGAAGTTTTTTAATGAAAACTTGGAAAATCCGCTACAGAAACGTATAATTTGTTCGAGGATGTTTATCGTGATGAGTGTCTATCTCGTACTCAAGTTTTCGATTGGTTTAAATAATTTAAAGAGAGGAGAGAAGTGACTGAAGACGATCCGCGTCCTAACCGTCCTCACACATCGAAAACCGACGGTAACATCAAAAAAGTAAGTAAAATTAGTCGAACAAATCGATGACAGCATTCAAGCAATTGCTGACTTAATGAACATCGATAAAAAAACTGTTCGACTTTTCAAATAAAAATTCACACGTGCGAAAAAAAGACCTAAAATGTGGCAGAACGTCTCTTGGATTCTTCACCAGGACAACGCGCCGTCACACAGGCGCTGTCTGTCCAGAGGTTTTTGGTGAAGAACAAAATTCCCGTATCGGAGTACCTACCGTACTCACCTAACCTAGCCTCATGTGATTTTTTCCTGTTCCTAAAGATCAAATCTGAGTTAAAAGGAACCAGATTCGACGCTGTGAAGGAAAACGCGGCGCGGCTCATGAAAGACCTCTCAGAAAAGGACCTGCAACATTGCTTCAAACAATTAAGGATTCGTATGGAGCTGTGTAGGGATCGGAAAGGAGACTATATTAAAGGAGATAACATCTCCTTTGAATAATTTGATAAATAAAAATTGCTAGAGCATCAGTCCGGCTATTTTATAGCCGCACCTCGTACAAGTTCCACATGCTCTTGCTAATAATAGAATTAGAATCGAACACATGGTAACTTTGAATCCTGCAGTTAAATATAGAAGTTAGAACAAGAACGACTTTCTGTATGACCTGTCTATACATCCCCCTAACGAAACTTGGCTAATTCGCATTTCTCGGTCCAAGTTCCTCCGCATCAGCGGATGCAGAGAAATCTGGGTTTGCCCGAACTATGTTTAGACATCTCTCGACTTTTTTCCATGGTACGTACTTACGTCTTTATTCGTGCGCACAAAATATACTGCCGGAAAAGGAGGAAAAACTAGAATTCTCAAGCTTTTAGACCAATTTATTTTAAAAAGACATATGTGACCTCCACGCCAGACTTACACAAATCAGACCGTCATATCATCGATTTTAATAAAACTTTGGCTACTTATTTGTTTGGTAGAGAAAACGTCATGGATTGCCAAAGGTTTTTACTCGAATTTTTTTTCCTTTTTTGGAGGTTTTCGCACTTTTTCTATTTCGGACACTTTTTGAGTCTCTAAAACACGAATTTCACCAGTTCACTAAAGGCTGTACCGCTTAGCTCGGTTTTTATCAAATTAACTGCACATCTTTTTTTAGTGTAAAAACCCCCGGGGAATCCAATTTTAGTCAACAAATTTTTTCAGAAGAAAAATCAAAATCCGATATGAATTAGAGGTACCCTATTTAAATTTGATCTTTCTATTAACTTTTTGTTGTTTTTATTTTCTTAATGGCTTGAAAATGCATGTATTCAATTTTTATACCTATAGAGTTATACATTACCATGATTTTATACATAATTTAATGACAATTTTGAAACTTATTTCTAAGGAAAATAATAATTTAATCTTGTTTTTCACATTTTTTTATAAGAATTTGACATACGGTGTGTTAGTTACAAGATACAATGAGTCAATTAAAAAAATTTACTTATTATAGAAAGGTGTGAACGTAGTAAGACAAAATTATTCTTTTCATTAGAATGATTTAAAAATTGTAATTAAATTATGTACAATGATGATAATATAAAAGGGGATAATTCTGTGCGTATAAAAATTTAATGCATGCATTTTCAAGACACTGAGAAAATAATAACAACAAAAAATGAATAAAAAGACAAAACTCAAATGCGGAACCTCTAAATCATATCCGATTTCGAATCATTTTTTTCGAAAAATTTTTTGACTTAGGTTAACTAAAGTTGTACATCTTAGGCTGGCGTGCGTATTCAGTTTCGAAAATATTTTTTTATGGTTTATGAACTGAATCACCCTGAGCAACGCACAGTTCCTCGAACCATTTGACAGAGTTTTACTATGGTTATAAAATCTACTTCTCGAATCAGCTGATATTTTAGGCGCGAAAATTAGAAAAAAATTCTTTTTTAGTTGTATGAATGAGGAGATATTATGAAATAATTTTTTTCTTAATGTGAACTATAAATTATTATTTTTGATTATATTCATACAAATTACAAAGATTTACTACATAACGTGAAAGCTGACCTGTCGCACCCTGATCGGTTACCTTGTGCAAGGCGCACTACAGTTGCACTTTTTAATTTTCAAAGAAAATAGAAACAGTTTCACTGAAAAATAGCTTCAAGAGAAAAAAGAGAATAATATTTGGAATACATTTGCGAAAAATTAGACAAAAATATTCAACCGGTTGGCTGTGAAATCGTCCCCCGTAAAACGGGAGTCAAATAAATGCCCTTAATTAGTGATAATATCGAAAATCTGTGAAATCAATTGTAAAACAGATACAATCGATTATTTTTTTCTGCAATAGGAAAACTCTGAAATCTTATTTTCAATCCTTGCGAAAAAATGACATTTTAAACATAAAATTAATAAAAAATTTCATTTTTTTCCCAAAAATTTTTTTTTGAGAGAATTCATGTAGAGTACAAAGGTTTTCAAATTTTTTCTTTTAAATAACATTTTGAAGTATGAAATAAAGAAGTATATAGAAAATTAGGGTGGGAATTTTTTGGAAAACGTGTTTTCTAAAAAATCAATGCTTTTGTTTAAAAATCACGAAAAATAAGCACGAAGGAGCTGTTGGAATCAATTGCAACCTCAAAATTTGGATTTCTCGGAGCTTTTTACACCAAAAAAAGAGGTCCAGGATGACCTTTGAAATCCTTTGAAAACTGTGAAAATCCCTTAAAGTTTTTTGAGATTCCATGAAATCTTTTGAAATTCTTCAAATCGCTGGAACATTTAAAATCTCATAAAAATCCCTCATAATCCTTCACAACCCGTGAAAATCCCTTAAAATCTCTAAAAATCGGTTAAAATCCTCGAAATTTCGTGAAATATTTCGAAATATTACAAGATTCCTTAAAATCTTTGAAATCCCTCTAAAATTAATTGAAATCTTTCAAATCTGTGGGAACTTCTCCGAATGTCTTAAAATCCCTCAACATATTCTCAAGACCACAAAAATCTGTTGGAAGCCATTGAAATTCTTCGAAATGCCTCACAATTCCTTTATGATATTCGGAAATCTTTTGAAATTCTGTTAAATCTTTTAAAATTTTCAAAATCCGATTAAAATCTCCTGACATCGTTCAAAATTCGTAAAAATATTTTGGTATTTCTTGAAATCCTTTAAAATCATTTGAAATGCCGTGACTGCTTTTGAAATATTTCGAAATTTCTTAAAATCTTTTGAAATCCCTTGAAGTCCCTTAGAATCTTGTAAAATTCTTGGGAAAATTGAGATTCTCTCTAAAATTGTACTGGGTAATTTCTTCAAATTCTTGAAATCTTTAAAAGAATTTCGTAGGAATCCTTACAATAGGGGGGAGGGGTATAAAATTTCAAAAATCATCCTTTCGTGATTATTGGACGTTTCCTAAACAATGCTACTTTTCAAAATAAACAATTTCTGAATGAACTGTTCAAGATCAAAAGTTTTTTACTTGAAAATGTTTCAAATTGGAAAGTTCTAAACAGAAACTTTTCAAATTTAAGAAACCAAATTGAAACTTTAAAAATTATACGATTTCAATTTGAAGCATACGCACTTGACAAAATTGAAATTTTTAAAATAAAAAACTTTCATCTTTAGCCTTGAAAACTAACCCATTTAGCCAATTAAGGGTATTAACAATATAAATTAAATTAAATGATCGTGAAAAAAAAATCCAAGTCAGAACACATCAGTTTGAAATTTCCCAAATTGTCACGAATCCAGTTTGAAAATTATTCAACTTTTAATGCTGTAAAAAGATTTGTATTGAATATTCACAATTTGAAAATTCCAAAGTCTTTACGATTTTAATGAATCTCTAATTTTAATTTGTTTAATTCTAAATGGTTTATATTTCAGATACTACAATTAGTAATTTAAATGATTTCGACTGAAAATTTAGTTTCAAAACTTTCAATTTTGAGAATTCTTCTACTCTCCAAAGAAGATTGGAATTCTGTAAATAATTTAAATTTTCAAAAGGGTATTGTGGCTAATTATAATAATATTACAAATTTATCAATCGCTTATTAAATAATTCTCTCGATTGGTGACATTGTAAATGCGCCGGGAAAGCTTTTATAAGCACTGGGGATATATAAAAGCTATTGTTTCAGAAGAAGGTCAAAAAGTTCTTTTCAATAGTGCTGACAGCCCTTATTGTTCAATCTTCACATTATATATAGAAACGATTCTATGCCGCCACGTGATATATTAAATCCGATCATTTATTAATTTCCTTTTTCGTATTAAAATCATTACTGTTATATCACTCTTGATATCACTGTTATTTCCCGAGACTTAGGCGAGAAAGGATTCCAATAGTTTAAAAGTAACCACCCTGGCAAAAGCTTCGGATGGGAATTCATCCCGAATCGTGCAAGCACCGAATGAATCCGACTCAATCCAAACTCGGATTGATATATACTGAATTTTCAATCAGAATTAATCCGAGTTTGGATTGAGTCGGATTCATTTGAATTGAGAATCAGTTTAGGTCAATCAGAGTTCGGATTGAATATCTGGTTCGGATTGAATCGGATTGAGTCAGATTAATTTTTAACCGATTCGGAACAAACGAAATTGAAAACTTTTTCGGATTGGTTCGGATTGGTTCGGATACAGATTTCGAAATGATTTGGATTGGTTAGGATTGATTAGGAATGAATTTCTCTGCGAAACTTTCCCCAGGGAAAACTTCAGAAACAATCACTCAAATTTCATTAAAACCAAACACTGCTGATTTTTCAGAATTTTTTGAACGTGCAGGAATTCAATTTGAAGTTATTATATAGTGAGAGAGTTAAATTCAAAACATGTATCAGTATTAAATCATTAATTTTGTCCATTCCGATATTATGAATTTTGACATTGTGTTGCAAATTCAAAATATTATTTTTTATTTAAATTAATAAATAATATTTGATATTTATTGAAATTATCAAATTAAAACGTTATTGGAACGTATCATTAATAATAATATTCATAAAAATAAGGAAGTTTTGTAGATTTGAAATTGAAGTTTTCAATTTTCGGAAAGCTGTGAATTTTCAATTTCAAAGGATATTAACATCTTTTGCATGTGAAGAAAGTACAGAATTATCAACATATTTTGCATCAAAGTTCAGCTGAAAATTAATTTGATCGAGAACTTCATTTTCCAAATCTCCCATCACAATTTCAGCAAGAATTGGGGACAAGCCCGAACGAGACCAAGCTTATCGGAGTTCCAAATTTTTGTTTATAAAAAGTACCATTAAATTTTGATTAAACGGAATTGAAAATGCATTTAATAGCACCAAGAAATTGTTTTTTCGAAATCTTAGCATGAAGTTTGATCATATCCCACTTTTTTCTATGGCAAGTTTCACTCTTTCATATGAAATAATAGGGGACATGGCTTTTACGTCAAAAGAACCAAAAATGTGATTCATTGGTATTTCAACATTCTCAATTAATTTTAGAAAGGCAACACCATTTTCTATTGATCTTTTCGAAAGGGTTACTGATTCTCTGATAATTTTGCTAACGAGTTCTTCTAATTTTCTCGTGGGTGAACCTATTGTCCAAATAACTGATCGTAAAGGAAGATCTGTTTTATGTACTTTAACCAGACCATAGGCCAAAGATAGATTAGTATGCAGCCATTCTCTTTGTATCGGATAGGACATTCATACACTTGCAACAAGAATATCTCGAAATCTAAAACAATTTCTAAAATCATTTAGAATGTGTATCACTTGCAACTAGAGCCATTTGATACATGACGAATATTATTGTATAAATGATTACAGTTTTCTTGCAATAGTCACTTAAGTGGGTGTATAGGATGGGACAAGAAAGACCCCCATCATCTGACACTTGACTACATTTCTTCAAAAATCTGTTAATTGTATGAGACTATATAGTTGGAAATTTCTTAAGCGAGTATATAGATACGATGTTTAGACTTCATATATTTATTTTGTTTGAGAGTTGTTTCGTTTTCTCATGGAGTAATACCCTATATGTATCGGATGAGACACAATTATTGCTAGTCCATATTTCAAGGATCAAAATTGTTGAGAAAATTAGTTTTCTTATTTATATTTCCTAATAAAGCTTTTCTGTTATCCGAATAAAAGTTACAAGTATTCCAAAACATGCGTATACTTCCGAAAAGATCATTCAAGAATATGGACTTGATATTTGGCTTACGGGTTCCTTCAGCATCCTAGTTGAAAGTCCCAAAATTATTTTTGACGCAGATCAATATAGACTGAGTTTTTAACATTTTTATTATTTTTAATTAGTTTTTTTTTGAAAAATCTCGAAAAATATTGCAAAAAAATCTTAAAATGATTTTTTTTTGTTTTTCTCGAAAAATATTATTTTTAGAAAAAGGTGTGCACAAAAAAATGTGTATTCCAAAGAGATCTACAACTGTTATATACAGCATTTTTATCTTGGATCAATACTTTCCGAGATTTTTCAACAAGAAAAATTTTTTTCCTTAACAAAAATTGTTAATAACTTAATTTACATTCATCGGCGCCGAAGATCCTTTTGGGACTTTAAACTGATATGCAAGAGGAATCCCTAGGCAAAGTATCAAGTCAACATTCTTGAGGGTGACTTTTTCAGAAGTATAACCCAAAACAATGTATCGGATGGGACACATTTCAAACATGATTTTCTATATTGAAAAAATTTGAAGTATGTTTCTCACTAACAAGTTTCTTATAGTTGAATGATTTTGCTCACTTTCAGAAAATTTTAAAGTATTAAAAGTATTATAAATACTCACCTATGTAATCATGAAACAGAGTAGTTTGAAATAGAGTTCAGGGCACGATCTTACAACTAAGAACTATGGAATAACAATACAATGTCTATTTACGTCTGTAAACTTCATAGAAATTGGATGTTTCAAATTAGTTTTCATTAAAGTCGAATCAAGAAAATTCAATCCACCTTCTGTTTCAATTTCAATAGTTAACTGCAATCTTGTATGTATACTATTGAAAACATCAAGTAGGGTATCTACGTTGCGCTGCGGCAGTTAAAACATATAAAGTCATTTTAAAAAACTAAAAAATATACTCGAAGCTGAAAGAGTAAGCTTTTCATTATAAAAAATAATTCATTTCATTATTTCATTTTTTTTGCCGTGTCAGGTGACAGTTACAAAAGAATGGCTGTATGAATTGTGTCAATATCGCACCTTTCTATATTATTGCCCAAACATTTATGAATCCTTAATCTCTCTAGAATTTTAAATGTACCTTTTTGAAGAATTCTTGTAGGAACGTTTAGAATAACTGTTGAACTACCTTTATCATTTAAAATGTGCATCATTTTTTGATTATAAACACTTTTTAATAGCACAACCGTAATACTCCCTGTATCAGCCTTACACAGTAAAAAATAATGCTCAAAATGATACTGGAATCAATATCATTTTGATATGCAACAAAAATGATACCAAAATCAGAAGCATTGCGATTGGCCCAAAAGAATGATCGATTTTTGAGATCATAATGATCAGATTCGCAGTCATGTATCAAGTCAAGCCAAGATGGCCGACTTTCTTGTAGTACTTTAGCTTATAAGAGGGCTTTTTATGATTTATAATCGTGCAGTGTACTTGAAAACTTAAGAAATAACGAAACTTGATAACAAAATATATTTTCTGTTAAACATAGTTGTCACTTGCGCGCGGTTAGACAAAATATTTAGGTTATGACATCCGCGCCAAAAACTGGCGGCCATTTTGTTTAGTCTGACAGATGATCCTAAAAGCAGATTAAAATGATCCGAATGGACAGATCATTATGATCTCGAGAGTCAAATGATTGCTAGAGTAAAATGCTCTGCAACAAAAATGATCCTTTTTTTTACTATATAGTAATCAGTAAATCAGGATGACACTTTGAAAAAAATTGTTTAAAAAAATCCTTCGTTTAATATTTTTTTCTAATCAGCTTTGTGAAACCCCATTATTTAAAAAATTGTTCGACAAACCCATAAGTTTTGCTCTAAATTCTTCTACTTCGTTATCTAGTAATTTTGAAACGTCAGCTACAATGTCTGTAATGGTTTCAAGGAATTGAATATACTTTTTTCCTCATATTTGTTACTAAAGCCCTCACCCAACCTTAATTTGAACAATTCTGTTATGCATATGCTTGTTAATGAAAGTAACATGATTATGGTTGAGAAAAAGAATCTGTTTTCATAATTCAATATTCTTTTCATGGAATGTAGGATGAGATAATTTAAGAGCTCTATCAATCAAATTCTTTACAACTCCTATTTTGTTTCAAATGGAATGATTCGAATTAAAAATTGTCCTTCCTGAAGAAATAGTTTTTCTGTGCCAATCAGTAATAATATAATTTTCAGCAGTTTTTATTAAGGTTAAATCAAGAACATTCAATCTACCTTCTGTTTCAATTTCAACAGTGAACTGTAATCTTGGATGTATAATATTAAATATATTAAGTAGGGTATCTAAATTTTGTGCATGTAAAGATAATACAGAATCATTCACATATCTTGCATGAATGTCCAATTCAAAATTAATTCTGTTAAAAACTTTATTTTCCAAATCTTTCATAACAAATTAAGCAATAATTGGAGACAAGACTGAGCCACAAGACTGAGCCTATCAGAGTTCCAAACACTTGTTTATAGAAAGTACCATTGAATTCAAAATGAATGGAATTACAAACATGTTCAATAGCATCAAGAAATTGTTTTTTCGCAATCTTAAGGTGAAGTTTGATCGTTTCCCAACTATTCGCAATAGCAAGCTTAACTCGTTCATATGAAATGTTAGGAAACATAGCTATTACATCAAAGGAGACAAAAATGTGATTTGTTAGTATTTTAACACTTCCGATTCATTATAGAAAGGCAGCACTGTTTTTAATTGATCTTGCTGAAAGGGTAACTGATTCTTTGATAATTTTACTGAGAAGTTCTTC
>JAUMHM010000016.1:41138229-41152717 GCA_032362435.1 Melikaiella ostensackeni | reverse complement strand
CAGTAGTGAAAAACTACTGTTTGGCCCAGTATGTAGTAGCTCCGTGATGAGTTAGAAGAGGAAAAGAGGGTCCCAGTCAAATGTTTGCCTATTTTGTCAAGTGAAAGTGACCCGTGTTTAGAGCTGGAAAGGGGGCACATTGTTGCCTATTTTGTTGAGTGAATTTGACCCGTGTTAAGCCTATTTTGTTAAGTGAATCTGACCCGTGTTAAGCGCTGTCTTAGGGTCACGTTTTGAAAACAATATATCAATTTAGGGAAATTTCGAAAAAAAAATTTAACACTCCCGATCGATTCCAAGCAGTGACTGTTAGTGTCGCGAAGGTTAAAAAAAGTGATAAAAAAGTGATACAAAAGCCTCCCCATTATTTTTTTGAGTTTTTCAAAAATAGCCCATTTTGGGCCATTTACAAAAATCCCACCCCCCCATTTTTTGAAAAATCCGCGATACGGAAGTATTACCATCAGCCTTAATAATCAATCATTCAGGATGACGTTTAAAAAAACTTTTGTTTCAAATAATCCTTCGCTTAATTCTTTTTCAAATAACGTTTGTGGAGCACCATTATTCAAAAATTCATTCGATGAACCCATAAATCTTGCACTGAATTACTGTAACTTGTTTTCGGATAATTTTGAAATATTGGCTTCAATGTGTTTAATGATTTCAAGGACATGAATATACTTTTTTCGCTATATTTGATACTAAAGCCTTCACCCAACTTTAAAATGGTAATTACTTTTTGTGGAATCTCAACGTTTGAAATTTTAAAAAACCATGGGTGAGGTTGGTCTTGAAAAAGAGCTAAGTGGATATTTAAAGTCAATTTTTGTATATCACCTAGGATATTAAGAATGTTTTCAAATTTTCGTTCACGTTTTTTATTATTATAGAAGGCTTTTTTAATTGAGCTTCTCTTGCAAAGCATTCTTAGATAATGTAATTTGGTACTTGTTTATTCAGAATATCAAGAGTCTTCTCAGCATTTTCATTTAGATAGTGTATTTTTACATGACAATGTTCTTCCTAATCACTGCTTTCAAACATCTGGGAAAAAAACTGGATAGTCTCAAGCTACAAACCTTGGTAAAGACCTTGGCAAAGAAAAGTTATGAATAATTTTGACCACGTGACTTTCGCTACTTTGATGCGACGATTAACTTAGAAGTGGCATCTATTTATACTTTCTATGCAAGGGCGAAGACCGCAGTGTAGGGCAAAGACCCACCTGAATTGGATGTCACTGATTGTCAAATAAAAGTTAATAATTAATAATTAATCATTAATAATAAGGACACAAATATTAGAGCCGACTCAACCAAAACTTTAACTAGCTTTAAAGTCAAAGTATCTTGCACATTGAAGAACACTGTATCAAAGAACCACTCGAAGACAGGAGCTTTAAGAGTTTTCAAGAACAACTTCTTGACTTTTCTCTTCCGAGTGTTAGAATCTAGACAAGAGGGAGTTCTTTCAAGGTCGTTAGATTTTTAAAGATAATAACTTTAAACGTGACTCTCGATCGTTGGATCGTCTGATAATTTTAGATTATATCTAAAACTACAGATATTTTATTCTTTAAAAGTACATTTCCTCCTTAAACAGACTGGGCCGACGGATCAAAATTTTTCTTAATTGAATCCTCAACCAAAACAGATTAATTTTCTATTAAACAGTTGCATTTTCAACCAAAAAGGTAAAATTTTTACCAAGAGAGATGAATTTTTAAACCAAAAGTACGAATTTTCAGCTAAAACAATTTCTTAGTCATGAAAGAATTTTCAACTGAAAAAATGAATTTTCAACCAAAAATGGAATAATAAAATTTTCAGTAGAAAAAATTGATTTTCAACCAACAGAAAAACGAATCAGCAACAAAGTAGTTAAATTTTCAACTAAAATTATAAATCTTTAACCAAATACAACAAAAATGAATTTTTGAACCAAAAAGACGAATTTTCAACAGAATAGTTAAATTCTTAACCAAAACAGATTAATTTTCAACCGAAAAGTTGCATTTCCAACCTAAAAAGATGAAATTTCTACCATAAAGGATGAATTTTTGAATCAAAAACATAAATTTTCAAAAAGAGCTCACTTTCTAACCACGAAAGATTTTTTAGTTGAGAAGGAACAAAAATGTCTATCAAATTGTTGAATTTTCAAGCCAAAAAGCAAATTTCCTACAAGGCGAAAGGATTTTCAATTTGAAAATATGAATTTTCAACAAAAAATAACGATTTGGCTCAAATTTCATGTATTTTTTTGAAAATTCGTCCTTTGGTAGAAAATTAATCTTCTTGGCTGAAAATTCACCTTTGTAGGTTAAAAAAAATTCATCTTTCATTGCTAGAGAGTCCTCTTTCTTGGTTGAAAATTAACTTTTTTATTGATAATTTAACATTGTTAAAAAAGTCGTCTTTATGGCTTAAAAATTCAACTACTTGGTTGTTAATGCAACTGTTTAGCCAGAAGTTATTTTTTTGTTTGCTGAAAATTCATCTTTTCGGGTTGAAAATTCATTTCTATTGGTAGAAAATCTTATTTTATCACGTAGGCATATTGGCAACTAAACTCCCTAGAAACACGAAAAAACGTAAAATAAACGTGAAATCCGTGTTTATCCAACGACTTAAACGAGATTAAAACGGAAAATCCTTAATATCATATAAAAGTTACTCTATTATGCAATTTTTTTCACATATTATCTTATAAATATCAAACATCTTTTTTGGTAAAACCTATGAATTTTGCATTTTATCATTCATTCCCTCTGTATTGCATCCAATCTAAGTTATTATTAATTGACTAAAATTCTTTAATACTTTTGAACAATCTCCCACTAACATTCATCATAAAATTACATTTCTCTCAATTTTTTTCAATTTCACTGAGAACCAAATTACCAAAAACAGTATAAACAGAATAGATAAGAAAATTTTGTCCCCAATAATGATAATCCAACGTTTTGTAAACAATTCACCACAAGTTTTTATACAAACGTTAAAATATTTCAGTTACTTTAGCTATATTTTAGTAGTTGTTAAGACACAATTTTCGTTCATGATTTCACAATGAAGTTACTTTTTCGTATGTAAAATAAAAGTTAAAAGACTCTCGAATACATCTGATTTGATTCAATTCAATTTTACATTGTAGGATTTGAGTTTTTCTTTATTCTATAATGCACGTGAAATGTGAAATTTTTCTGTACGTTTGCGTTTTGAAAATCAAGTATATAAATAATAATGAAGTAATTTGTTAAAATGTGATGAATAAGTTCAAAAAACAATGAATTTCGTTATAGATAAGATCCAAATTTAAAAAAATTATATCGTAACCGACTTTAGCGAAATGAAATTTATTTGAAACGTCTTCTAATGATATGAGATCCTTTTTAATCGAAAGATTTTAGGGCTGAAGCGAGGGGTAAATATTAAATTTCGATGTACAACTTTAATGCAATTTTATATGATTGCGACAAATTGCAATATTTTAATTAATTCTCAAATTCAAATTTAAACAATTTAAAACTAAACCGTTTTAAAACTTGAAAAAGAGGAGGATCAGTAAGGGCTGTTTTTGGGTACAGAATCAGAAAATAATTTTTTTTTATAGAAATAAAAACTCAAAAAGTTTCGAACCAACTATTTTTGGATGCATAAACCATTCAAATTGAACAATTGATTCTTTAATTAGAATAATTTCTTCTCTAAAGCAAGAAACATTTCAATTAGTAACCGATCGATCGTTTAATTTGAATACGTCTTGCGTCATAAAATTTCTTTCACGTTGGCAAATTGCGGGAAAGTAGTTTGAGTCTTTTTGAATTTTTATTCCCATAAAAAAAATTTACTGATCCTGGGCCTGAAAAGAGCCTTTATAGATGATCCTCTTATTAAGATCTGTAGTGTTCAAAATTCAACAATTTTTAGATTGAAATATTTTAAATTAAATAATAGTAAATTGAAAATATGTAGGATTAAAGTTGAAAGATTCGATATCTAATGATCTTGAGAACAAAATTTAATTTCAAGCGATATGAAACAACCGCAGTTTCAAATTTGAGGTATTCAAAATAATTAAACAATTTTACACAGAATGAAAAATTTTAATAGGACGCTGATAGCCTTTCAAAATTGAAGAATTTTAATTTTAATATAAAGATTTAAAATTTTTAAACGAAGAGTTCAAGATTGAAGATTTTTCATATTTAGAATTGAGAAATGCTCAATATAAAAATTAGTAAAAATAAGCGACATACGCCTACAAAAAAGGGTTTCGTAGCCTATTTAATATAGTATTTCAAATTTTTAACTTCTGCAAAGCAATTCAAATAATTTTTATAGATTCAATTCTTCCAATTACATAATTTTCGAATTTACTTTTTTCATCGACATCATTTTTTTTCTAAAATTAAAAAAAAATAGTTGAGAAAGTGATCAGTAATTTCTTATATTTAGTTATTTAAGGATGATCCTATCCTCCCCTAACATCTCCTCATTTCCCCTCAATCCCTCCTTCCACACCCGCTAACTTCCTATCCCTTCCCCTCCACACACTGCCCCTCTCAACCCTTCACTTCCCGCAATCTTTACCCTCTCCGTTTCCTACACTTACCATCTCGCCCCTCTCCCCCAAACTTCCTTATGCCCTCCCCTCACATCCCCTCACATCTCCACCACACCTCTCACTCACCTCATCGCCCTCACTCCCCCTCCCATCACTTTTCCAGACTGTCCTTCCCTCCTCACTTCCCTTAACTTCCCCTCCAGGAAAAAAGTAACACGGACGGACGGACACCCAACCGAAACTATGAGGGTTTCTACACGGGGCTACGAAACCCTAAAAAAAATTTTAAATGTACGCTTTTAATTAACTTTTCGAAATTGACTGAATTTAGGTTTTATGAGCTTAAAGTTCGTTTGGTATTTTGATTTAAGGCTTTGAAACGTATTCTGGATGGCTAGAATAACCAACTTCAGATTAATTTAAAGTAGAAGCATTCAACATTTAAAAATTTCAAAAATAACTGTAAAACATCAAAAAATGTCAATTGAAAACGGCCGAAATTAGAAAATTAAAAATTTTCAAGTCTCATGAATTGAACAATATTTTATATTTAAGAGTATTCTTTATATGAACAATCAGAATTTGAAGTTTTCGATATTCAAAACAAAATGGTAAGCCGTTACAATTAAAAAATTCCACTTCTAAGTCTGAAAAGCAAAAAATGATTTAAAATATTCAGAACCTAAACAATTATAATTGAAATTCGACTTGAAAGCCTCCAAAAGTTAAAAATTATATAAAAACTTCAAACTGAAAATGAAAATGTACAGGAAATTAAAATTGGACAATTTCAAATTGTAACCATTCAAAATTTCGAATCAATTCTGAAGCATCTGAATATGACTTGCATCACATTAAGCTGCAAGTAAAAATTGAAGCCAGAATGCAACAGTTAAAAATTAATTTAAAATTAGAGTCATAACAATTTCGATGGATGTAAATTATGATTTGAAATTCGCTAATACTGCTAGGAAATTTCAAGAAGATTGTATAATATCTCACATACCTACACCAATTGGAAAAGTTGCATTCGTCCTCTTGGTGATAAAGTAACAAGGAAATAATAACTTACAAAAAGCATCTGCAAGTTTTCTCAGTTTCATTAAACTTTTTTAATGGAAACTAAACCGCATATAAGTTTACAACACTCTTTGCAGTTTTTTACATAAACAACTTTTTTAAACTGTTATAGAGAAAACAGAAAAATCATATAGGGAGAAATTCCTTATTATGAATCACTTACAATATTTACAACATTTATATATTATTGACACTTTTTCTAATTACTTAAATAAGAATTGAACAGATTTTATGCAATCAAGCTGTAATTTGACTCAAATAAATTCATCTCTGACAGTGTTAAGTACTTGAGGTCAGGTTCAAGAACAGAACAACTTACTCGTACAGCCCGAAGTGCGCGATGAGAGGCGTGAGCGAATGCCATGATAAAATTAGCTCTGCCATTTTCGTTTAATCTCGCGAAACGACACGAGGTGTGCAGAGAATTGCTCTTCTGATAATCGTCAGCCGTTTCAAAGAATCATCCCTAGCGAAATTATCGTATAGGAATTAATTCCGAATCATTCCGAATTATTCCGAAATCTGTATCCGAACCAATCCGAAAAAGTTCTCAATTTCGTTCGATTCAAATCGCTTAAAACTTAATTCGATTCAATCTGATTAATTCCGAGCTTCCAATCCGAATCAATCCGAACTAGTCTGAACCAAATTATCAATCCGAATCAATTTGAACTCGGATTGATATATACTGAATTTTCAGTCCGAATGAAACACATTACGTTTTAACCGATTTGGATCGAACGAAAAAGAAAAGTTTTTTCGGATTGGATCGGATTGATTCTGATTGGATCGGATACAGCTTTCGGAATAATTTGGATTGGTTTGAATTGAATTCCTATCCGAACCTTTCGACAGAGTACTTTTTTATTCAAACGATAAATACGAGACTTGCATTTTATTAACGCAATCCTCAAAAGTACGCCGAAACCTTTGACATTTTTATGACTTCTTTGATTTATATCAGATTTTAGTTTAAGTAAATGTTTTTTTGAAATCTTTAAACCTTTAAAGTATTTTGCAATATTTTGAAATCTTTGTAAAATCTTTTGAAATCACAAAAGATTTCTTGAAATCTTGGAAATCTTTGGAGTCCTTGTGAAATCTTCGAAACCTTTGTGCAATCTTTTGAAGTCGCAATAAGATTTCTTGAAATCTTTGAAATCTTTCTGAAACATTTGACATTTCTGTGAATTCTTTGATTCACGTAAGATTTCAGTTTAAGTTAACGTTTGTTTGAAATCTTTTGAAGTCGCAAAAGATTTCTTGAAATCTTTGGAATCTTTGCAATCTTTCTGAAATATTTGACATTTTTGTGAATTCTTTGATTTATGTGAGATTTTAGTTTAAGTCAACGTTTATTTGAAATCTTTGTGAAATCTTTGAAGTCTTTATGAAATATTTTAAAAACGCAAAAGATTTCTTGAAATCTTATTGTTTTAAAATCTTTGAAGTATATTGAAATATTTTGAAATCTTAGTGAAATACTTTGAAATCGCAAAAGATTTCTTAAAATATTTGAAATATTTGAAATCTTTTTGGAATATTTGACACTTATGTGAATTCTTTGATTTATGCAAGATTTTATTTTGAGTCAACGTTTTTTTTGAAATCTTTCAATTCTTTGTGAAATATTTTTAAATCGCAAAAGGTTTCTTGAAATCTTTGAAATCTTTTTAAAATCTTGGACATTCTTGTGGATTCTTTGATTTACGTAAGATTCTAGTTCAAGATAACGTTTGTTTGAAATCTTTGAAACTTTTCTGAAATTTTTCAAATCGCAAAATATTTCTTGAAATCATTGAAACCTTTTTGAAATATTTGACATTTTGATGAAATCTTTGATTCGTGTAAGATTTCAATTTGAGTTAACATTTGTTTGAAATCTTTGTGAAATCTTTGAGACCTTTGTGAAATCTTTTAAAATCGCAAAAGATTTCTTGAAATCTTACAAATCTTTTTGAAATATTTGACATTTTGTAAATTTTGTGATTTATATAAGATTTTAGTTGAAGTTAACGTTTGTTTAAAATCTCTGAAGAATTTTGCAATATTTTAAAATCTTTGTAAAATCTACGTAATCTTTGTGAAATATTTTGAAATCGCAAAAGATTTCAAGAAATCTTTGAATTCTTTCAGAAATCTTTGAAATCCTTTTGAAATCTTTGAAGTATTTTGAAATTTTTTGAAATCTTTGTGAAATACTTTGAAATCGCAAAAGATTTCTTGAAATCTTCGAAATCTAGTTTAAGTTAACGTTTGTTTGAAATCCTTGAAACCTTTCTAAAATCTTTTGAAATCGCAAAAAGATTTCTTTAAATCTTTGAAATCTTTGAAATCTATGTTATCTTTGTGAAATATGTTGAAATCTCAAAAGATTTCTTGTAATCTTTGGAATCTTTGTAATCCTTTGGAAATATTTGACACTTTTGTGAATTCTTTGATTTATGTAAGATTTTAGTTCAAGTTAAAGTTTGTTTGAAATCTTCGAATTCTTACAGAAATCTTTGACATTTTTGTGAATTCTTTGATTTACGCAAGATTCTAATTTAAGTTAACTTTGTTTGAAATCCTTGAAACCTTTCTAAAATCTTTTGAAACCGCAAAAAGATTTCTTTAAATCTTTGAAATCTTTGAAATCCTTCTGAAGTCTATGTTATCTTTGTGAAATATGTTGAAATCTCAAAAGATTTCTTGTAATCTTTGTAATCCTTTGGAAATATTTGACACTTTTGTGAATTCTTTGATTTATGTAAGATTGTATTTTTAGTTAACGTTTATTTGAAATCTATGTGAAATCTTCGAAGCTTTTATAAAATCTTTTGAAAACGCAAAAGATTTCTTAAAATCTTTTTCTTTTGAAATATTTGAAGTATTTCGAAACATTTTGAAATCCTTGTGAAATATTTTGAAATCGCAAAAGATTTCTTAAAATATTTGAAATCTTTTTAAATATTTGACACTTATGTGAATTTTTTGATTTATGTAAGATTTTATTTTAAGTTATTAACGTTTTTTTGAAATCTTTGAATACTTTGTGAAATATTTTTAAATCGCAAAAGATTTCTTGCAATCTTTGAAATCTTTTTAAAATATTTGACACTTTCTTGGTTGAAAATTAATTTCTTTGGTTTCAAGTTACACTGTTTTGTTGAAAATTGATCTCTTGTAGCTGAAAATTCATATATTCTGTTAAAAATTCATCTCTTCGGTTTCACGTTAAACGATCTTGTTAAAAATTCGTCTTTTTTGGTTGATATTTCATCTATTACTTTTTACGCTGAAAATTCATTTTTTTGCATGAAAATCTTATTATTTGGTTACAAATGAACTTTTTTGGTGAAAACTCGGTTTTTTGGTTTGAAATTTTAACAATCTGGTTGATTTTATTTCTCTTTTGACTGAAAAATCAACTATTTTTTTTTTGAAAAATTTTTTTTGTTGAATATAACTGTTTTTTTTAAATTTCATGTTAAACTGTTTTTTAGTTAAAAATTCATGTATTTTGTTTAAAATTTGTTTGTTTTTTTTTGTAAGAAATTAAGTTCTTGGTTGAAAATTTATCTCTTTGGTTTCAAATTGCACTATTTTGTTGAAAACTTATTTTTGTAGCTGAAAATTCATATATTTTGTTAAAAATTCATCTTTTTGGTTTCAAATTGAACGATCTTGTTGAAAATTCGTATTTTTTGGTTGAGATTTCATCTATTACATTTTTCATTGAGAATGCATCTGTTTGAATAAAAATTTCATCATTTGGCTGAAAATGAACTTTTTTGTTGAAAACTCGCCTTTTCGGCTTGAAACTTTAACATTCTGGTTGATTTTATTTTACTCTTGACTGCAAATTCCACTATTTTGTTGGAAAATTGTTTTTTGGTTCAATGTGACTGTTTTTGATTTAAAATAAAAATATTTTTTGGTTGAAATATCAATCTTAATAATCAATCTTTTTGATTGAAAATTTATCTTTCTGGTTTACAATTTAACTATTTTGTTGAAAATTCGTATTTTTTGGTTGAGATTTTATCTATTACATTTTTCATTGAGAATTCATCTTTTTCGATAGAAGTTTTATTATTTGAATGAAAATCAACTTTTTTGTTAGGAATTCGCCTTTTTATCTTGAAACTTCAACAATTTTTGATTGATTTGTTGATTTGGTTGATTTTTTTTTCTGTCTTGACTGCAAAAACCATTTTGTTGAAAACTTGTTTTTTGGTTGAATGTAACTGTTTTTGATTTAAAATAAAAATATTTTTTGGTTGAAGTATCAACTATTATATTTTTTTAAAAATTCATTCGTCTTTTCAGTTAAGTTCAACTGTATTTGATTAAAAACGAAAATCTTTTTTGGTTGAAATTTCAATTATTACGTTTTTCATTGAGAATTCATCTTTTTTGGTTAAAAGTTAAATTCCTTTGTTAAAAATGTTTTGTTTTTTTCTATTGAAGATTCATCATTTTAGTTGAAAATTCATCTCTTCCGTTGAAAAATCAACTATTTTGTTAACATTTTTTTTGGTCAAACATTCATTTTTTTTAATGAAAATTTAACCATTCCATTTTTGGTTTAAAATTTATATCGTTTAGTCAAAGATTCAACTATTTGGTCGGACATTTCTCTTTTTTATTTGAAACTTTACGTATTTTCTTGTAAATATGTCAGTTTTAGTTGAAAAATTATCCTTTTTAGTTAAAAAATCATGTATTCTGTTGAAAATTCAACGTCTCCCAAAAAATTTTCTGTTGGCCTTAAAATATTGTAAATCTTCCAGAAGTGGAAGTCGTAACTTGGTAAATCTAAAGAAACACGTTTAGAAAGAAATAATTAATTTTCAGCGCCAAAGATATTTATGGCCCAAAATAGGAAAGCTGAAATTTTTACTCCACACTAAAATTCAAAATTTTCTAAGACACTCCTTATTTTAGGAATATTATGTGGGTCAGACTAACCTACGGCTCTCATTAAAAAGTGTAACAACTATCACTCGGAAGTTATGAATAAAGTTTTGTAAAAATTAAATTTGGATATATATTCCTAAAATACAAAAGTAACTAAAAAAGTAACGATAGTTACGTTTTTGGGAAATGCAACTCAGAAAAAATTACATTTTGAATCGGTAACGATAACGATAACTGAAGTCGGGGCCAAATGTCGAGGCCCCTCACTTCTTTCGATTGCAACCCGCACAAAAATTCATTTTTCAAAATGCTGAAATATGCAATAGTTTACTTTTTACGGCGATTTATTTACAAAAACTTTATCTTGAGAACGAATGAAGATAGGACGCCGTTTGATGGCTCCAAATGTGCAGTTTTGTTATGCGAGTGCAGTGCAATAATTAAATTTATGATAAAATCATTCTTACGCACGAGATATCATTTTGAAAATTTCTGACTTTAATCAGTGTGGGCGTGTGACCAGCACAGCGGGACAGGTTACATCAAAAAAAGTACCTTTTCTATGACAATAGTAATTCCAGAAGCAAGCTAAATGCCCGGCACAGATGTGATTGAACTTAGCAGGGCCGACTCAACGTCTTCAAGATATGCACAATTATAGAGCGGATCCTAAGAAAATCAAAACTCATTTACGAATACCAACCCAATTAAGAATATTTTTGATAGAAAAAAATTTAATGTGTTTGTGTGCCTTTTTACAAACTATTTGTTAGACACAAAAATGTGCAAAAGAAATTTCATGCGTGTTATCATAAACTCATCAATTCTGTGGACAAATGTGCAAAATATGCATAAAGAATGTATAAAATCCGATAATTATAACATGATTTTCTTGCGTTTTTTTGCATAAACTATCAGGCACACGAAAAATTGCACAGGACAAAAATTGTTGATTAGAATAATACCTGCTTCAAAAAAAAAGTCGTTAAAATTTCGATAATTTGAGGAGATAGCGCATGAATTTAGAATTAGTACTTGTAAGTAATTAATAATTAATTATAATTAACTGTAGTAATTGTAATTAATACATTACAATAACTTCTGTTTTATCACATTTCATCATTATTAATATAACTTTGCCCATTCTGACCTCGAAAACATTTAAAATTGCTTTTTTCTAACTTTTATACGCAAATTGAGATGATTTTTTATTTTGAATGAATTTTAAGATAAGAATGATAAAAATTAAACATTTGAAAAGATTTTCCAAATTTTCGAACAAGAATATAAAAAGTTTAGAGGCAATTTTTTCTGCAGGATTTAAAAAAAAACATTAGGAACAATTCGAATCGTTCTAAAAGATATTTAAAAGTTCTGAAGAAAATTGAAAAATTATTTACAGTTTGGAAATATTTTAAAACGTTTCAAGCAAATAATATATTTTTTAGATTTAGAAATGAAATTGGCAAGGTTCCTGAGAATTTTGATAAGATTGGGAAGAATTAAAAAATCTCCCTAACATTTCTATGGAAATTGAAATGATTTTTAATTTTGAATAATGCATTTTAAGATAAGAATGGAAAAAAATTAACATTCGAGAAGATTGTCCAAAACGTCGAACAATAACGAAGAAATTTTAAAGGCATTTTTTTTGCAGCATTAAAAATATATTAGGAACAATTCGAATCATTCTGAAAGATATTTAGAAGTTCTGAAAAAATTGAAAAATTATTGGGTTTGCCATTTTCTTATGATCTGCTCTGTAATTGTATCTTGAAGACGTTGAGACGGCCCTGCTTCGTTCAATCACATGTGTGCCGGGCTTTTAGCTTTTTTCTGGAATTACTCTTGTCAGAGAAAGGTACTTTTCTTGCTGCAACCTGTCTCGCTGTGCTGGTCACACGCCCACACTAATCAAAGTCAGAAATACTCAAAACAATATCTCTTGTCTAAGAATGATTTTATTATAAATTCAATTATTGCACTGCACTCGCATGACAAAACGGCACATTTGGAGCCATTAAAGGGCATCCTATCTTCATTCGTTCTCAAGATAAAGTTTTTGTAAATAAATCACCGTGAGAAGTAAACAATTGCATATTTCAGAATTTTGAAATGCATTGCATTCAAGAATATTTCGAGAATATCTATGAATTTTTTCAAGTTTTTCCTAACGTCCCCATTCTTCTGGGAAAAGGTCAAAGTGGACCCTTGAAACAGGAGGCCGTAAAACCCTGTTTTTTGGGACGTTTTACCCTCTAACTATTAAAAAAAAATTAGGATAAAAGTGAACATATCGTTAAATTCGAAAGACTTTAAGCTTTCAGACGCTTCTTAAGGACATTTCAGAGATTTTTTTTGTGCGATTTGCAATCAAAACAAGTGAGGGGCCTCGACATTTGGCCCCGACTCCAGTTACTTTTTTCGTGATGAAACGGTAACTATGACTAGTTCCTTTTAAAAAGTAACTTACCCATTACTGGGTGTTGGCCAGTATTTTGGGATTTCCAAGAAATTATCCTCATTGATTACTTAAAGAAGAATAAAACTGTAACCGGAATTACTAAGTATCATCATTGGACCGTTTAAATGCCAAGCTACAAAAAACGGCCATGATTGGCGCACAAAAAAGTGCTGTTTCATCACGACAACGCACCGGCTCACACCTCTGCAATGGCAATGGTGAAAATACACGAACTGGGCTTCGAATTGATTCCTCAGCCACCCTATTCTCCAGACTTGGCTCCGTACGACTTCTTTATGTTCCCTAACAGAAAAAAACCTGGCTCGGTGGGAAGAGATTCTCGTCCACTGAAAAAGTAATCGATGCCGTAAATGCGTATTTTGATCTCACGAAATTTAATTTTTCTGAAGGGATGAAAAAATTGGAATCTTGCTGGACTGAGTGTGTAGCCCTCGAAGGAATTTGATACTTAAAAATCTCCTATTATTAAGACATCAAATTTGTTCAGACCCTTAAAAATAATAAATTACAGACTCGTGGCGCCAAATCATATACGCGCGCGTCCACCGCGATATAATAAATTCCAGCAATTATCCTTAATTAATATAAGTAACCAGTTGGCGGGGGGTGCCATCACAAATTTAATGCCGGTTCACGGTTATATTTAGGTGAGGTGTCCGTTCTGCTGTGCTCGAAGGACTGTAAAGCTCAATCTTTATTGGTGACGCCGCGACACGCATATTCCGAATGGCACTTTTATTGCTGTCTTTCTAATTGCTCGCCATTAGGAAAACGAGCCGCCATGTTTAATTTGAACCGAGGAGTCACTAAACTAACTTACCAGCCATCATTACAAAAATCATACCGATTCAGTATTTACATTTTAATTCGAATCCTCACTTTTTTCAGTCTTAATGCGCCCGGTATGTACACCCCAATATCTGACAATTCAATATTCTTCTTAGATTATTATCTGTGTGAAACTTCTTCAGAACCAGTTTACTGAAAAACGCTTTTCGTCTTACGAGAAATGTTAATTTTTAGTCATATTGTTTTCATTTCAGTTTATCTTACAATAATTGTTACGATAATATAAATCCATTCCACGAAATTGATTTTAATATAAGCAGTTCATTTACCAACGACTGTAGCTGTGCGGTGTTTCTCGACTCGTCGAGTCTCGGACGTTAAGCACGTACGGGCGCGGTTAGCACTCGGATGGATGACCGTTCGCGATTCTCACATCAGGACCAATCATAAACTACGTTACCAATTTCAGACGATTTTTGACCCCCCCCCTCCCCCTCTAAAAAAATAAATAAATAAAGCAGCCGCTGGTTAAACACGAACTACACGCTTATTCTCCGTTTTTTCACATTACTAGTGAGCTTAGTAGCCAATATACCTACGCGATCAAAAAATATTTTCTCCTAAAAGAGAAGAATTTTCAACCCAAGGAGACGAATTTTC
>JAUMHM010000016.1:41110279-41122099 GCA_032362435.1 Melikaiella ostensackeni | reverse complement strand
TATTCTGGTTTCTGGGGCTGACAACTTTTTCTTGTGGAGCTGTGTTATCGGAGGGCAACCTGTCACAACCAAAGGGGCCGAAGTAAGCACCTGTCACCCTAGGTTATTGACCTATACCAGGCATCTGCTCCTAGCTTCACCCAGAGTGTGAATCCTGGAACACGAGACGAATTCCAGAGCAGTTCAAACAAGAGAGCGAAAACTTCCGAAAACTTTAAATACCAGTTAGTACCCCTTTAAACTGATAATTCTTTTTTCAAAATTCCTCTCTTTTATCAACTTGATTGGTAATTAGTCTTCCTTTTCTTAAGGTTGACTAGACACAATCAAGCAGATTTAGTTCGAAGACGATCAACAAAATATCCAATAATACACTTACGGGGGTTTTTTAAGACCCTATAAAACAGACTTATGGTGTGAAATTTCATAACTAATTTTTGATTTGTATTCTATGGCTGATTGTAAAGAGAAACGTTCAGGGTCAACTCGATACTCTAATTTTTTTAGAACCTTTTTAGAATATAAGATTATTTTTATTACTATTATTACTTCGTTTGGAAGTAAAAGCTTCGGCTCAAGAAATCCGCAGAAGTCCCCTAATTTTGAATATCAAGGATACTTTTTCTAAGTCTGGTGCAACAATTCTTATAACAATTTTTGTAAACAATCAGTTTATTCAAGAAGAACAAAATTTTCTGAAATCATTTTCTGAAAGTTCATAGAAAAAAACTAAACTTTTATGCCTTTACAAATTTTTCATACAACGAACCGTTTTCAAGTTAAAGCGTTGTAAAGAATTGAATTTACACTAAATCTCGGCACCTATTTGCCCGAAAAATTAAGAAAAAAAGTGAATTTTCTTCTAGGACATTTGTTCCACGAAGAAAAAAGAAATTTTCAAACTGAGCTAAAGGTTTTGTTAACATAGATATATGTGTAAAAATTATTTAATTGTTTTTATTTATTAGTAAAAGACTTTATGTACAGAGTCGATTTTATGACTTTCATAAAAAAATTTTGAGTAATTACTCGGATTACAAATACGTTTCCTTCTTTGCAAAAATCTCAGTGATTTTTTTGTTAATAACAATTTTTTTGAAGCAATACGTATATTTGTTATAACTTTCGGTTTTAAACGTGTGTCTCAGATGCGATGAAGGAGGAAAACTTTTTCTTGTATAAATTTTTTTCCAATTCAAACCATTTCTTAACTATGGCCTCATAAACAATTAAATGCAAAATAATCTTTGGTCTGTGCCAGCTGCAATTTTACAGTTGAGGTTTTCGACTTTTTAAAATTATTTATCTGGTGGCTTCCTGTTAATCTTTCTCTGTCTTACCACTCTGAAAACATCGCTCCATTGTTTATAACAATTGTCATCAACAAAACCTATTTTTAACGAATCTTCTCCTTTTATTCGCGTTACTTGAATAAGACACAAAGAAAAACTGTTATCTCTCTTATATTTGCTTTTTCAATTAAGAACCATTTGTTAATTACGGTCTTATAAACAATAACTGTAAAACAATATTTGATATCTCTTAACTACAATTTTACACTCAAGATTTTTTTTATTCTTTTTTGTTATTTATCTGGTAGCTGCCTCAAAATGTTTTTCCCTGTTACCATTCTGAAACTTCTTTCATTTGTTAATAACAAGTGTTACCGACAAAAACCTGCATTTAACAATATTGTTTCTCAATATTTTATGCTTTTTGCTTATACAGAAGAGAAATCTTTTTCTTGCGAGACATTTTTTCGTCTAACAAGATTTTTCGAAAATATTGCTGTCAATAACTTTGCTATAATAAAAAATCTGATGTTTGGTGCAGTTTCTAGGTTTTATATACAATGTCTTCAAACTGGATTGAAAACTTTTAGGTATTCAATGTCGTTCATTTATAGACTACCCTACCCTCGGTAATAAATATGTAATTCATGGAATAAAATCAAAAATCTTTACTGTAATGACATTGGGATAGACCAGAGGTTATTTTGCAGCTAATTATCTATGAGCTAGTGATTAACAAATGGTTTGATTTTGAAGCATATTCAAAAGAGATAAACATTTCCTTTGTGCCTGGTTCAAGTAACGCGAATAAAAGGAGCAGATTCGTTAAATCTAGGATTTCGTCGATAACAATTGTTATTAACAGGAAAACGATGTTTTCAAAGTGGTGACAGAGGGAAAGATTATTAGAAATCTACCAGATAAATAACTAAAAAAAATCGAAAATCCTAACGGTAAAATTGCAGCTGTGGCAGACCAAAGATTAATTTGCAAATAATTGTTCATGAAGCCGGTATTCACAAATATTTCGAATTGAAAGAAAATTTAAAAAAAATAAACATTTTCCTTTGTGCCTTTATTCGAGCATTGTTAATAAAAGGAGTAGATTCGTTGAATCTAGATTCTTGCTTATAAAAACTGCTATTAACAAAAAAAAACGATTAGGATTTTTGCAAAGTTACAAAAGTATTTTTGATCAAGGTAACTTCCGTAAGATTTTTTACGAAAGTTATAGCATCAACCTTGTACATAAAGTTTTGTATTAAGAAGATCAAAAAATTGTACGAGTAGTTGTTAAAAGAGGACCATCTTTAACACTTATATATTAACAAAAGCTTCAGTTCCGTCAGAAAATTTCTTTTCTCTCTGTCTGTCGGATATCGCGCTCCGCGCTCAGTCCTTCCACTTCCCCACATTCATGCCTGGACCCTTTCAAATTATAGATCAATGACATCTGTAATTTCGTAATTTTGTTCAAATTTATTCCTTTGTTAAAACACCTCCGGGCTCAACAAATATATTCTCATCACGTGTCTCCTATTAAAAAACGGTTGAGAGCAACTTTGTAGACCTTCCTGGAACTAATCATGTTGGCTTCTTGATCATCTATTGTATCTAGCGTGATTTCGTAGAAAAGTTTGATTTTTTACGCCCTGATAACATGGCGCACAACATGAGTTGTTCTCCATCGTTTGGATTCGATGGTTAATAAGCCCTATGGTCAAGACATAAGTGTCGTGACATCACGCCTTGGCAACATGGTGCTCGGAGACCAGTAGAAGATGGCGGCATTGTGTGAAGGCATGTGCTTTTCGTTGATCCACATATCAGGGTGCGTTTGTAATAACAGACCCTCAGTAAGCCTCGAATGCGGCCGTAAGGTTTCGAATATGCAGGTCCGATCGAATCTCGTCAATCTACGATCCTTATCCAATGTCGTTCTTGTTGTTAACCTCAAAATTATCGTGACAGGCGGCACTTCTGTAGCTCCTGGTTCTCGTGATTAAGTCTTAAATTAATTTTTCTTTCTTTCCCGCTTCCGTGAAACCCCCCTTATAATAACAGATTTCTTGGAAGTAACAGAGATGCAAAATTTACCCTGTCACTGTGATCAATGTCACTATTTTCTATAAATAGTCTTTCCGATGTTCCTTTGCAGTCAGCAACAAACTGTCCTCTCCTTCAAGGAGCACCTTCGGGTCTTCTTGTTTGGTCGGATTCGATATTGAAACAACTCTGTTTATTCTTTACACCATCTGCAAACAGTTTTTCGTAGAGCAAAAGGGTCTAAACCCAGCTCACGTTCCCTGTTGGCGGGTGAACAATCCGACGCTTGGCGAATTCTGCTTCTCAATGATAGGAAGAGCCGACATCGAAGGATCAAAAAGCGACGTCGCTATGAACGCATGGCCGCTACAAGCCAGTTATCCCTGTGGTAACTTTTCTGACACCTTTTACTGGAAACTCTCCAAGTAAAGATGATCGATAGGCCGTGCTTTCGCAGTCTCTATGCATACTGAACATCGAGAACAACTTTTGTGATTGGCATGGTGGTCTCTAGCAGAGTTTGCGCATGTAGCCGGCGTTTCACGATCTTTTACGCAACTAGAACTCTTAATCGCGCTTCCGCACTTCACGCAGAGTGGATTGGCGTGGCAGATGTCAGAGATATGATGGAATCTTTGGTATATGAATTTCTATAAAAGATGTATAGTTCTACTATTTTTCAGTGCAAATGCTCAATTTTGTTGCGAAATCAACAAAAACTATCTTGCTAATGTCTCTTTGCACTTATATTTTGCAAATGAGCAATTTTTCATTGTTTCAACACTTTTTTCGAAACACATGTCGTTTGTGACAATTTCTCAAAGGAAAATTTTAGTTTTTGCAAGAGAATGAGTTAAAATTGTTACTATGGATAATAATGACAAAGAGATATATCAAATGTAATTTTATTTAATTAAACAAAATATTTGAACAACTATTAATTGCTGTGCGTCGGTGAAGTAGTTGACTTTTGCTCGTCAATTTATCTAATCACACAAATTTCTTGGGAATTCAATAATTTTTCATTTAGAATGATGTCTCGCACTACGCGAGTCCCATGGGTACCTCTGCGGCGGATCTAATAATCGTAAGCATGAGGTCACTTATATATTTCATATGGATGACTTGAAAATCTATGCTTCTGGGATACAGCATCGCAAGGATGCTCTCAAGATCGTCAAGGGGCACACACGAGAAATTAGTATGAACTTTAAATTGGAAAAGCTTGCCAAGATTCATTTAAAAACGAGAACGACTTGCTAGCATTAGCAATGACCCTGAACTCGTGGACAGAAGCGCTATCAGACACCTTTGCGCTGGAGAGACCTACCTATATATAGGCGTGTCAGAGACCCGCATTCAGGATATAACATCAGTGAAGGAGGCTCTCCGAAGCACACGTATACTATACTCGTTTGAGGTGGCTCCATGGACGAAGCACGAGCTCACGGCCATCGATATCCCTACTATACACGTAAGATGCACATGCAGAAGAGCTTGCATATCAACTCGTCCATTCCGCTCTTATACAACCCACGCTGTAAAGGCGGGAGCGGACTCTCAAATATCCAGTGTCTTAATGACCGAATTATCTTTGGTACATCTCACATCGTGGCGAATGGAAGAGATTCTCTTCTGAAAATTGTCAGGAACCACGAGATGAATGGCAAAGGAGCGTTGCTCTACAAAGCCGCGGAGAAGACGGCCGAGACTCTTGGCCTGGATCTTAATATCAGAAGTAAAGAAAGTAGATTGCTCCATCTAAATGCCTCACTTTTGAGAGCCAGAGTAAGGAAAACAGAGGCCAACAACTCCCTCAAACAGCGCCACCACGAGAGAATGCACGGAAACTTTCACAGAAATGTAAAAGATCAGTCCTTTTCGACGGAATTAACGTTTGCTTTCCTTAGGTCATCCGGACTTAATTCAGACACAGTGGGTTTTATTTTTGCGTGTCAGCACGGTGTCATTCCCACCTTGGTATACGGTAGCCGCATTTTACGTGAAGAAGTTCCTAGCGGCAGGTGCAGAGCGTGTCATGCACATTCTGAGCATCTAAGGCACATACTATCCGGGTGCCCCACTTACGCGGGCACGACGTGTCTCCACAGGCACAATGCGGCCGTGAGAGTGCTTAATTACCATCTTCGCCGCGCTTATGGTGTTAACCGCGACCCTGCCCTCCCGAACGCTCCCAGAGAGGTAGAGTCAATTGTCGAGAATGAGTTGTGCAAGATTTACTGAAACTTCGAGTTCAGGCTAAATATCCCTATTGTACACTCAAAGTCTGACATCATACTCGTTGACAAAGAGAAACGAACGATGTTCGGGATCGGATTCTCGGCTCAAGCTGTTGCCAACATCCCAATCAAGGATATGGAAAAGGAGGAGAGGTATCGAATCCTTATAAAGAAGCTGCTGGGAGTGTACAAAGAATATGCGGCTTACATAAATGATTGTCCTTGTCATGGGTGCTCTCGGAGGTGCAGAAACCTCACTTGTTCGTTATCTCGAAGCCATACCCGCGTAAAAGAAAAATGCCAAGGCACCTGCGAGATGGATGCAAAGAGCTGCCATTCTTGAGTCGCTCCGTGTCCTTAAGACTCACGAGGGTTTGAACGGCCATTTATAGTTATTCCATCGTACCGTGTGGTCACCCATCTCATGGATGTAAGGTGAGGCCATGGGTGTAATTTACTGTGGTTCTACTGGGAGCCACTGTTGTTTCCCTCGATTACAGTAGCTCCTAGGGAACACTGCGGTGGTTGTTCGACCAATTTTCTCTAAATTATATATATTATATGGTCATTGGAGAAGTAGGTCTCAATTAACTGCTGGAGCGATAAAATGGCCAATCTTTGATAACTCATCAGAAAAACAAAATTAACGTAGATTTTTATCAGAAATATGTTTATTAATGAATACACATTCCGGCAGGTAGTTTTAAGCATAAAATTGACGAACTAAAATGATAAAACTCAACAAAAGTTTTAGACCGGCTAGAAAAGTATTTTTTATTGAACTTCAATCAAATGTGATTGAGATTCCAAATTCATGGTGAGAGTCTGACAATTTGCTTTTGCAAAGTTGTAGCGAGGTACGTCCGGAGATTTTTCACAGTTAGTGTAGAGGCTACCAATAAGAAGAGTTGGTCGATAGTCTTAGACTAATTCGTTTGTAGTAATAGTGTCGTTGTTGAAGTAGTTATTTTTGATTATTCCGGAGTCAGTGAGGTCTGATTCATTGTACTATATTATTCCAGGCAAGACGTTTGGCGTTAAGGTCACCTGCGGCACTTACCGAGGGTGCAGGTTTCAATATGTATCTGAAATCATTTTTTATAAATTCGCGAAAGGAAGTCTCGTAGAGCGAGACACTGGTGTACGTTAGTAATGATTAAATGTGACTGTTTTGGATAGGAAGTGCAAATATATCATTTATAATCTCGAAGGTTGAATTTTCGGCTCCAGTTATATTGGTTTTTCCCCCATTATGTCGGTGGTTAAAATCGTTGCTCTTTTCGAGAGGTTTAGTAGATTCATTTTGGTAATTTGAGAGGATGTAATTTGATATGTTGCATTTTCTGAAGTGATTTTATTTCATAGATTGGAAGCTTTTGCGACGGTAGGTGCTTTAGTTGGAATATTGATTTGCGATATTTTGGCTGGCTGTCTAGTTTAAAATTTGATCCCGCGTGCTTAAGGAGCGTTCATTAATTACGTAAGGGAACAAAAAAATAAATGGCATATTGAGATCCTCATCAGATTTTCGTAGATCATACTTTCATCTCTCTCATATTTATTCTTTTGTTTCTTACGTAATTAATGAACGCTCCCTAATGATGTAGAGGCAACGATGATGCTGTAGAGCGATAATTTTTGCAGTGGCGGCGCACTGACTAGAGAGGTGTGTTCGCGTGTAGGATTTTCGTCTGGTGTAATCTGTGTAGCTGGTTTACTGGGAGCAGTATATTTTTGTGAGTTATGTGGTTTTGATTTATTTTTGGTGGACTTTCCGGAGGTTCTTTTAAAAGCAAAACAACCTCTGTGATGGGCATGGTGGTCTCCAGCAGAGTTGGCGCAAGTAGCCGGCGTTTCACGATCTTTTACGCAACTAAAACTCTTAATCGCGCTTCCGCACTTCACACAGAGTGGATTGGCGTGGCAGATGTCAGAGATATGAAACGGAGTATACATCGGAGCCTAGGGAACACACGACAGGATTGAATGCAGCAGAAGTTTTTTTAGATTTTTTAGAGAACGGTATAAGGATGTTGAGCTCTATCCACAATCACATTCATGTGTGGGATTTTTTCTGATGCGAACTGTACGCGTGAATGTAGTTTTATCGCGTTAGGGTTGACTACTTTTAAATTTTCATCGGCAGTGATCTTGGCGGTCCTAGATCTACTTGTATATGATTCACTCAATATGCATGCGGCTGCATCCTACTTTTTTAGAAAAGTACCCACATTTGCCTAGACGTTTGGCCAGGGTAGAGGAAAACTGCATAAAACCTACTTTTCGAGTACAGCTGATGCTAGCCGCGCTCAAAATGGTTTAATTTCCGCGATTCCGCCCTAGTTGAGATTCACAACGCAGCTACTGCTATCGGTCACCGACGTATAATTTCACAGTAAATTTTGAAATATTATTCTAACCTTGTTTTCGTTAATCTTGTTTCTGCTATTCATAGAGGTTTTCCTAATTTTAAAGACATGAAATAACGCATTGTACAATTTTGATCTCATAGAAACACGAAAGTGGTAAGAATGTTGCGTCATCAATCAATTTTTGAAGAATATCTTGTAAAAATACTGACTACTTCAATCATTTCATTCGAATAATATGACTAACTTCTGGAATATTTGACATTTCATGTTTAAAGATTTTTCCTGGAGGTTTAATTCGAAATTTTATGAAAGATTACAATTTGCACTATTTTTGCAATAGCTTCTTAAAATATCAACAAAATGACTTCACTTTGGGCTCATTTTATTTTAAATTTATATAGCTTTCAAATTATTTGAGAGAAAAAATTTTAAGGTATGGATACGAAGAATTAACAAATTTTGAATGCTTAAAAATGAGTGTCCACGTACTAAGCCGCGGTAGTGAAAAAATAAATGAGATTTTTTCAAACCTAACAATTTTAATTAACTTAATATGATAATTTAATTACCAGATATAATCAGCCAGAGAATTTATTCATTATGATGAATAAATTTGATAGAGAAAATGAGAAATTAAGTTTTGGCATTTCGCATTTTGCCTGACAGTCCTCGGGCAAACTGCGGAATGACCGCACCATCCAAGATTTGCCCGCACTCCGGGCTTCGCCCACAACATACCTAGATACTGCAGGTCGATAACATCTAGTTACTACATGTTAATAGGAGCAGTTGGTCTGAATTAATGGCCAGAGTGATCAAATGGCCAATCTTTAATAACTCTATAGAAAAGCAAAATTAATGTCGATTTTTACTGGAGATATATATTTATTAATGGAATGCACATTTTGGCAGGTAAATTTAAGCATACAATATTTAAACTAACATAATAAGAATCACTAACATTTTTAGCTTTTATGGAAGTGTTTTACAAATGTGAAATTGAATAACAACTATGTTCATTAAAAGTGAACAAAATATATAAGTAATGCCACTTGTATAAAACGGCCAGTACCCAATACCATATGTGAATGCGAAGCTGTCTCATTATAAGAATACAATGTTTCACTATTTACTATTTGTACTATTACTATATTTACTTATATTACTTTATTACTATTACTATTTAAGAATCAATAACATTTTTAGCTTTTATGGAAGTGTTTTACAAATGTCAAATGGAATAACAACTATGTTCATTAAAAGTAAACAAAATATATAAGTAATGCCACTTGTATAAAACGGCCAGTACCCAATAACATATGTGAATGCGAAGCTGTCTTATCATAAGAATACAATGTTTCACTATTTATTTCATTCATGTTTTTATCAAAGAACGAGGTAATCTGCTGATACTGATAGACTGGCTATATTATTTTTCCCATGTATAGAGCTATATTATGTGTGCTTATAAACTTGTTACATACATACGCATGAGTACTATTCGGATATATCTCGTGAAAATGAGACAAGTTTGTCACTTACAGCGACATTCTAATTCAAAAGCTCAAAAATTTTTTTTTTTTTTTGTTATAAAGAGAAAATAGGGAAACGGTGCCCACAATAGTGAGGGAGTAGTGCACAGGGAGTCAAAGAGGATTTCTAGAAAATTATTGCATAAAATGCGTTGCAAGCACTGAATATCTATGACTCTATTGTAATGACGTATTTGAAACATGTTCATGCGCTTCTTGTGTCTCAGTTTTTTCTAACAATATAATTTGTCGACAGGTCGCAATGACCGGTTATGTAACTGTCCACTTTCAGCTAATGCTTATGTGAATCAATCCGTTCAAGCAATTTTTCGCTTCTGTACAGTAAATCTGACAGCATTAGACTTATCCAATTTTTTTAGGTTAATTTATAAATGAGCATCTATAGGATTTTAGCATTTTTGGCTCCCAGTTGGCATCTTTCCCATAAACCATTTTTTCCGCATTCTCATAATTTTACTATTTGACACATATTTTACATTATTAGATCAAATTTTTAAAAATAAAATGTTATGTTCTCGTGACACAAAATATCATCAGGAATCATTTAACGACACTAGTCACCAAATTGATTGGGAAATACCATATGACATTTTTAAAGTTTACAGTTTAGGTGGCCCATTGCCAGACTATGCCTATAACACAATTTATTTCCATCAAATATTTAATGATTACAGTAATATCGGCTTCTAGTCCTGCTGGCCGTTTTAAGCCTCCCACCTCTATCCTCAACACCTGCAGTTCTGAATACACAGTTTTCTCATCTAACCCAGCTAGGAGGCCTTTCAAACCAAGGTTGTAGAACCCCCACCCATCTGGTGTTAAATTGATCTAAACCTTGTACGATAACGACTGGAGTTCCAGGAACATACAACGGATCGAAATTCTCAGCAACAAGCATTGCTTTATAAACATTGTTTCCATCTTTTATAAAACATTGAGATTCTACATTCGGATTGAACCTGGCATTTGAATTTTCTTGCACACTTGCAACTAACGTTTGGGTTGGCATTCCATGTGGCAAATATACGAAAACCCTTTCTGTTACATGTGGTGATCCTTCTGGTGCGTCCACCCAGGCAGGAACATGATTCAACAGAATGTGTCTTAGAACTCCAGCTTCAGCATGGTTCATTCCATTAAGAGCTATATGAACGTGGCTTTCATCATGAAGAACAATTTGTCCGGCTGGTGGATGGCCTTCATTTCCATTGTGCATCGCGTCTAGTTTTGTAAGAAAAATAGCGATTTATGAATTTTTTGTATACTTGAAAAATATCTATCAGTAAGAAGATAAGCACGAGTTGTTCCAAATGCCGAATATTTTACAGATATTGTAAGGGGCTTTACTTAAATTACGTAACGGATTATTGACCCTCTCTGTAAAAAAACATAAGAGAGTGCCTGTCCCCCCCACTCCTAGTGATCTTTTACATAATTTAAGCATAATGTGGAATTTTTCACCTGTTCCGTGCTAAATGACAAAACTTCTAATATGAAATGAAGGACCAATTGTATTGTTGTGCTCAATAATGTGTTGAAGTTACATATTTTGATAAACATATACAAAATATTTACATACTAAATTCCCAAGATGTATTTTCATTGAAGTCGTCGTTTTGAAATCTTGAGTTCAACTCATTATCAAATGTAGAAAAGTGTTCCTAAATATTCCGAAAGTTCATAAATTTCAGAGCAAACACTACTCTTCAAATCTAGACCAATAACGCCAATACATATTCTATAATTACCGACTTATCATATAAAATATTTACTCGGGAAATAGAAACTTTTGCGAGGCTAAAAGTCTGAGATTCTTCTCTCGCGTTCATTCGTTGTCAGGTGCAATGTCAGATTCCGATTATTATATGTGACCGGTTCCGAAGAAAGGGGTCTAGTGGGTGAAATCAATGTTTACGTGAAAAACGCATTTGAACTTTTAAAGTATCAGAATGACTTCACCTTGGGCTTATTTTATTCAAAATTCATATAGCTTTCAAACTATTCGAGAGAAAAAATTTAAGGTATGGATACGAAAAATTAACAAATTTTGAATGCTAAAAAATGAATGTCCACATACTAAGCCGCGGTAGTGAAAGAATAGATGGGATGATGAAAGAAGGTGTTTCGGGTTTCAATCGTGTGCAAAACTACGAATCTTGCGAAACGTTAAACAAATCCTCATACAGAACGATTACACAAACAAACAAATTGACAAAGCAATAAGAAAATACGCTCAAAAGAACAAGTCAACACAACCTACTAAAGAAAGAGAGAGAAAAACGACCACCATCCTACCCTACATCCAAGGTATCACAGA
>JAUMHM010000016.1:41095976-41110179 GCA_032362435.1 Melikaiella ostensackeni | reverse complement strand
AAACAACTTTTTATTGTTCAAATGTAACTTTTGACTGGAATAAGGCAAAGAAATGTAGCTCTTTTGCAAATTTCTCAACAAACTCGACAGAATTCTGGTATGTATGATATTTTCACCACCCACTCGTCATTGTTTAAATAATTTCCATTTGTTTAAACAACTTTTTTCGACAAAATATCACAAATTGACACCTTCTCTGAGTAACATAAACTTATTGGTTTAAATCAAACATCAACACGATCGATTCACTTAATTGTTAATTGTTTAAATAATTCTTCATTGCTGAAATGTAACTTTTAACTGGAAAAATGCAGAAAAGTGTAGGTTTTTGAAAATTCTTAAACATATTTCAGTAGCTCCTCTTATTTTGACTTTTCATTGAATATATATAATTTTTGAAACAATTTTCAATTGTTTAAACAATTTTTTTGGATAAAATATCAAAAATTTACACCTTCTCAAAATAACTTAAACTGAATTTGCAAAAAACTAAACTTTTCTTCATTATTTCAGTTGAAAGTTACATTTCAACAATAAAACATTATTTAAACAATTTAAAAAAAGTGATTTGATCGTGTTGATCTCTGATTTAAACCGAATAGTTCATATTATTCAGACAGTTCTGATTTTTCATATTGCCTAACTAGTTTATCTTGTTGTGAGGATACCGATAATTTTCAATGAAATTTTTAAAAAATTGTTTGAACAATAAATAATCTACAAGAAATACATATCAATTTTTTATTCGATCATTAAAAATGATCTGTGTGAAAAAATGAACAGAAGTAATATTCACAACGAATATACCGCAAAATACTTCATTCTCGTTTAGAGGGTGGTTTTTGGGGCATGCTCGAAGGGGTTGGAGGGGTCAAAATAAAAAATAAATACGGGCGTCACATTTCGGACAGTGATTTTAAGAAGTTCATGTAATTTGCACTCGTTTCATTGAAATGTACGCCTTCCAGTCTCATATTCGTAAAAATGAGGGTTTTTCCCATGGATTTTCATTTGGAAAATTGAGGGGGTGGGCGCAACCCCTAAACGTTGTCTGATCGAAAAAATACGCATCTAATTTATTTGGGAACCTCACAAAATGAGCCATTATTCGAAAGGAAATCCGAACTTTCGTTTTTTTTATAACCACTCTAATAGTACCTATATTGAATGTAGAAAACGTAGTGCAAAAATCTTTAACATCCGAACTCCAATCCAAAAAATTCTTTTTGTAGGTAACTTGTGTAAGATTAGTTAATTGAAATAAATTTCACGTTCAAAGAACTCCCTCGTATGAACTAAATACTCATTAGGTACATTTATTTGCAAGTGTTTTATTATATAGAAAAAACAACCATTTTATTTTAAAAGCATCTGGGAAGTCCAATGTGGATTTATGCCAGGGAGATCATGTGCGGATCAGATATTTAGCTTGAGACAGATCGTCGAAAAAGGTATGAGTGTAAACAAAAGAGTTTTTTGTGCATTTGGTGATCTGGAAAAAGCTTTCGATTAGGTGAATAGATCTCAACTTTGGGAAGTCCTGAAAGAGCATGGAGTGAGTGGTTGGCTTCTAAAAGCAATAAAAGCAATATATAATGGTGGTAAAGCGATTGTAAGAGTGAATGAACAACTGAACTGGTTTGATATTAAGCAGGGCGTTAGGCAAGGCTGCGATATGTCCTCTTGGACGTTTGATATTTACATGGACAAGTGTCTATGAATGGCCCTCGTAGACGAAAAAGGTGTTGATCTCGGGACAGTGAAAGTACGTTGACTGGCGTTTGCAAATGATAAGATTGTTACAGTGGAATCAGCCGACGATTTGCAGAGAATGATGAGCAGACTGGATACCAGCATGAAGGGTATGGATCTTAAGATTAACGCAAATAAACCAAATATTATCGTTTTTGAAAGAAGGGGTGAAAAAACAGTATGCAACATTGCCTCAGACGAAGAGAGGATAGAACAAGATGATGAATTCGTGTATCTTGGAAGTTTATTTACTGCTGATGAAAAGGTAAATGCATAAATATCGAGACGTATAAACGAGGGTAGAAAGATTATTCATCGGCAGTGCACAAGCTATTACCAGAAGTAAAAATGTGACGAATAAAGTTAAAATTTAAATGCTAATAGACAAAGTCAGTAATGAGTGGGTTCTGAAAGAATGTGGTATAGAAGAAACATTGTTCGACAAGAGTGAAAGAAATTTGCTGAGATGCTTTGATCATGTACAGAGAATGAATGAAGGACGTTTAACGAAGCATTCTGTATTTAAGTAAGGTGAATGGTAGCGTACCCAGAGGTAGACCGAAGAAAGTATGTTTGGAATGTGTAAATGAGACTCTGAAGCGAAGGGATATAAGGAGGATATAAGGGAGAAGGTGATATTATAGGGGATATAAGATGCATGACACGATGAATGGATGTAACGGAAGAAGAAGATGTATGCAAAAATAGCGATGTCTCGAGGACAATTGTTTATAAAAAGAAGAGTAACGCCTGAAATGAAAGATTTTGGATACTAGAGGGCTCGTGCGAAGACATTTTCTTAGTAGATTAGTATAAAGACTTTTCGAAGCTCTTCACATGGGGTGATTGCTACAGAGATTGATCAGCGACCCATGTCGGAGCGGTGTTGTGGGACGAGTGTATCGTTTGAATGAACAACACGCGACTTCTAGATTGACCTAAAACCTATTACTTCTCCTACACATCCTTAACTTACCCATACCATATAAAATCCTTGAATCCCGGTAGTATAACGAGGTTAGAACCGAAAAAGTTACGCTTACCCCGAAAAGGATTTAGTTTAATGGTATAATAATAATGATAATAATAAGGCAATAAAAATAATGCTGCTTTCTATCACTAAAAAAGATGTTAAAAGACTGAGAACTCAGGTAGCACGCAGTTATAGTAGGATTTTACTAAAAACTTTTTGTCGACATGTTCCTACATAACGAACTTTCTTACTACCTACTAAAAAATTCACATAAAGACGGCGACTTTTATGTTCACGGAGTTGACAAATTTTAAAAGCATAGTATTTTCTCAACGAAAGAGAGTAAGTAAGATTTTATTATACATCATTATTCAATACTTCACTTTATCCTGCTTGAGGAACAATATTCAACAAAATGGTCAAATGTATTTTTTTCTAGATAAAAATGCATTGTCTGAAATATTGCTCCCAACTGCATACTATAAATATAGAAAATACTTATAATTCTTGGGTTCTTAATAAACTTGAATTGTTCATAAAAACAAAATCTTCAATAATCATTAGGGTGGTAAAAAATCGCCAAATTTAAAAAGCCCAATTGGCCTGTGGAAATTCTTATGCCTTTTGAAATAAAAAAAATCCTTAATAAAAATTATTCCAATCGGATGAAATCTTGCACTCTCTCATTGAGGTCAGAGGTTTAACTCTAAATATCTTCGTTGATTTCGTGCTCACAAAAAATGTTTAGAACGATATCAGTAAGTTTAACCATTACGTGGATCACAATGGACAAATTTGGTAAAACTAACTTACTGAAAACTAAATTTCTTGTGATTTTATTTATTTGACTATATTTTTTCACATTGTCAATCTCACTAATTCTTTTTTTTCAATTACAAAATATTATTTACCATTTTTACCGTATTACCGTATTACAAATACGGTAATTCGGCACACAAAAGAATTTGAGCAAACTGTTGCATCAAATTATGTAACAATATAAGTAAATTTAAAACATAAATTACTAGAGGTGTGTGGCAGCAATTGGTGCCCAGCTAGGTCTTCTTAATACTCACACCACCCCTTTAACTGTCTCCTTTCAAATGATAAATAAAATAATATTTTCATATAATTTGAATTTTTCATTTTCATTTTACCACAAGTTTCTTTCCAATTCAGATTTTATTTAGTGAACTTATTTCCAAGATGCACTACGTGGGAATAACCTCTCAAGAATATGTCAAATTAAAGCATCATACGTCATAGGTTTATGAAAGCTGCTATTATTTTTATTTATTCACATAAAAAATTGTAATTCTAATTTTTATAAATTTCTAATATTACGTGGGGAAGGATGAGCGAAAATGTTATTTAAGAAGGGGCAACCGAAAATAGAAAAACAAATTGATGTCAAATAGTCTTCTATATCTATTTTTCCAATCTATAAAAACATTTAGTCTTTCAAATTAGTCATAAAACTTTCCGGTAAACTTTAAAGCGGAGCCAGAATATCTGTAACCGTAAACTATAAATATTTCATTCTTTTACTTTAGGAAAAATTGAATGAAAGAACCAGAACCTGCTGAGTTTTCAAATGAGTTATAAAAAAATCTCTATAAACCCTGACAGGATAGTCTGAATTCCAATAACCGGAAAGTGTAAATTATTTTATTTACCAATTTTGAAATAAATAAAGTGATATCCAAAAGAGCTTTTTCTTTATGTTTCCCACCATCAGGACCATCCTATCTTTCAAATGGTGATAAAATATTTGAATTTTTTATTTTGAAAAAAATTGATTAGAAGTTTATATCCGATAAAGCTTCCACTGTATTTTTTCGAGCACCAGAACATCCTGAGCTTTCAAATGAGCTATAAAACATTTCTCTAACCCTTATAGGACAATAAGAATTTCCAACACCGAAAACTGTGATTTTTTTGAATTTAGCACTTTTCAGAAAAAGATATGAAATGAAAAGTAATATCCGATAGAGCTTTCTCTCTGTTTTTCCAATCATTGGGACCAACTAAGCTTTCAAATAAGTCATAGAACTTCCCCGTCACCCTCACAGAAGAACCAAAATTTCTATAACCGAAAAACACTGCTTTTAAACGAAATGTCACCTTTAAAAAAGCGTTGTGAATAGAGCTCCAGCATTTTTTGCCGGATTTTCATTCTTTAATCCGTCAAATTTTGAAATCAACAAAGTTTCTTTTGCGGCAAGATTTTTTTTTCAACTCTAGTTAAACAGTACAATATTTTACTATCTTATCATGAGATTAATAATATGAGTTTGCAAATTCACGTAAAGTGCCACATAATCAAGAACACCAAACACTAGTTCTTCACTCGGTGTAAGAATTTTTTTGGAATTTGTTTTGTTATTCAAAAAGCCTGAAACATAGTAATTCCAAAAAACCCTAAAAAAATCCCTAACGTACCTATCAGTGTTAGTTTCTCTGCACGATCTTTAGAATAAAAAAAAAATTAAGTACTTATACCGAGGGAAGAACTGGTGCAGACCTGTGGAGTATGCTATTAGGGTGTTTTTAGTGTTTGGTGTTCCTGATTATATACCAGTTTATGTGTATATACAAACTAATCTTCTTAATTTCATGACAAAATAGTAAAAAATTGTACTACTTAGCTGAAGTTGAAGAAAATCTTGCCGGATGAGAAAATTTGTTAATGCCAAAAATTTGCCGCACTAGGAATTTCAAGTCCGAAAAAATTTGCCGGACTAGAAAATTTAGATCCGGCAAACTTTTCCAGAGACCAACACTCGACCTAAAAAAATGTAATCAAAGGAAAGTAGATACAATTTCTGACAGGACTTACCTTTTGCAAGGCGACTCAAGATTAGATCCTTGTGTTGTGCAGTGTGAGGTTCTGGAAGCACCACGAGGAGATAACATCCGCTCAAGGGTGAAGGTGGTGGGTGTTGTTGATGTTGAGTTGAAGGCGTACCAGCTGTTGCATTTTTGTCAGTACCGGAATCCCCTCCCCCTCCACCAACCCCAGCAGGATCCATGGTACTCATTTCTGTAAATCAGTAATAACTGATGAAAATAAAACAAATAATTAATTAAATGATTAATTAAGTAGTTATGAATTCGATCTCGGGTGTTTCCGCTTTGTTTGTATTCATGATTGTATGGTGCTCATTTGATGAGCACTATGCTTTCTCATTATGATTAATTAGCAAATAGCGAATAGCAAATAGCGAATTAGCAAATTTCTTATGGAGGAAGTGAAAATACAAAAATACAAGTAGGTCAATCATGTGTCTCGAATCGAGGAGTCTTTTCTATTCTTGCATCAACTTTGAATTATGTTAATTAAAAGAAATTTATAATAAAACCTATTTTTACAATATTATAAATTAACATAACTTCCTTAATCTTCAATGAAATGTATTAATATTATAGGTCAATCGATTCTTCTCAAGTCAAGGAATCTTTCAAGTTCTTGCATCAACTTCGAATTATGTTAATGTAAAAGGTTTTATTATAAAAAATCCATTTGAGAAATATTATAAAAGTGATGAAGGAGAATGTAATAAATAGTTTCAGAAATCCTTTGGTCAGTTTTGATAAAACAGTGGTGAAAATAAGCCCTCCAAATTTCATCAATCTATCTGCAACCGATTTCAAGTTATCGTATTCACAAAAAAGTGTGACACCAAACACACACACACACATACACACACACATGCGGACAATTGCTTAGAACATTGTAGCAAGCGCAAGCGAAAAGCCATTTCAGCGCAGTGTTTGGCGAAGTTCAATCGGAATCCGCAGGACTTTTTGCGTCGATTCGTAACTGTAGACGAAACGTGGATCCACCACTATACACCCAAGACAAAGCAGCAGGCAAAGCTGTGGGTACTGCCTGGTGTAAGTGCGCCAAACAAGGCGAAGACTGTTTTGTCAGCTGGAAAGGTGACGGCCACAGTATTTTGGGATTCCCAAGGAATTATCCCCATTTGGAGAGGGGTAAAACTATAACAGGAACGTACTATGCATCATTATTGAACTGTTTGAAAGTCGAGCTACATAGAAAACGGCCACGATTGGCGCCCAAAAAGTGCTGTTTCATCACACCAACGCACCAACTCACACATCCGCAATCGCAATTGCAAAAATACACGAAGTGGGCTTCGAATTGATTCCTCATCCACCCTATTTTCCAGACTTGGCTCCGTACTTTTCTGAAGTGATGAAAAAATTGGAATTTTGCTGGGACTAAGTGTGTAGCCCTCGAAGTAGACTGTGTTAGAAATGAAGACGAACTTTTCAACAAAAAAATGTTCACTTTCTTTTTTATCAAACTTATCAAACGAATCTCGTATAGAAGAAAAAGTATTCAATTTATCAACCCTAATACGTTCCTAAAACAACTAAAATTTATCTGAACAGCCTGTCTGGCGATGAACGGCTGATACTACTGACGCAAACTAATGTGGCATGCCTGGATAGTAATTCCGTCTCCCAGCCGTCCTGGAGACATTTAATCGTCTCTAGAATATGTAGGAGTCCTTTACGATCATTTTAGCTGGTTTATTAACAATCGGAGAAAACGATCGATGGAAATATACTATACTGATAACTGTAATAATCGGTGATGAAGAGAACTTTGTTGCTTAAAAACACTTGTACATTCAGACTATTTGGTCTCTTCTTCAAAACTAATCGATAAAAGTTATGTGTTTTCAAGTCTTTGAAATATATTTAATTAGACATCCCGTGTGGGAAAAGCCCTGTTTAGTCCTATGTGGAATGTTGGCCCCGCCCGGGGCCCATGTGGACAATCCATAGGGGTGGAAACCACGAAGGCCCCCGCAGGGGGCCCTGTTTGTTTCCCTCATCCCTCAGTTTACGAAAATCAAACGATTTTGTTGTACTTAAATACCGGTCGAGGCACCAATATTCTTAATTTTAAAAAATTTTCAATTTGTTATACATATTAACAATATGTACGTATTTATTAAAATATGCTTAAACATGAAGAGGAGACAAGTATTAAAGGTATTTTTTAAAAATAAAAAATTTTATGTCGGAGCAACTGCGAGGGGCCTACGAGATCCCCTCTAGGGCAACCACAAGGGCAACCACGAGGGAAGCCCATGTTGGGTTCTTAAGGATAGCATGTCGTTTCCATCAGGAGCCACGCCTGGATTGCCCTCATGGGCCCCCATGGCCTGAAGGCAATCCACATGAGATTATTTAATATAAATAACAATATTATATAATAATTATTGAAAGTAATGCTATTCTGATACTAATAAACTTTTGTCTATTATCCATAATGAATATTACTTTACATGTCCTAAAATTATCAAAAAATGGTTTGATATTAGAAAACAGAATTCGGACAATTACATTTTGGAGAAATAACTTTACATAAAAATTGTCAGAAATACAACTTTCATTCTGAGCAAATAAATGAATAAAAAAACAGTATTTTATCTGCCAAACACAATTCTTTCAATGCTTGCGTTCGAGAGACTTAATAATCTTAAAAATCTTGAATGATTTTGAGAAATTTTAGAAATATAAAAAAAGAAGTGTAAGGATTAAAAAAAACAATAGATTTTGATGGGTCCTAAAATATTTTCAAATATTCCAATAGATGTGGATTAGGGTGGCCCTCATTCATACTTAGTGGGAAAAAAATTTCAAAATTTGTTTCCTCTCACCCCCCAGTTTTGTTCGAATACCTAAAAAAATTGCCTCCAAATTTTAGCTAAATCGGTTAATATTAACCCGTGCCTCAAACACCATAAAGTTTAACACATATTTCTTATAGGGAAAAAGCAGTTTTTCGTTAATCTAAGATTTCAAAGCCATAAAATGTTGCAAATTATTCCGCCTTGCAATATGTTGTGCAGAATTCATCAAAGAATAAATATCAGTCATAAATTTTGAAGTTGAGTTATTTTATGGTACTCTCATGGGTCCCCAAGGAATACCCCATGAATGCCAAACACGAATTTGATCTAATATTAAGGTTTATGAACGCTTTTTGAAATTTTTTTTCGATAAATCATCACGAGTCGGTAATCTGACAATAACCAGTCATTTTTTAAGCAATTTGAAATTGTTTAAACAATTTTCATTTGTTTCAACATCTGATTTATTAATTTGAGCCGAAAATGTAATGGATTTTCTAGACAAATGTCAATTTTTGTGAGTACTTATTTGTTTTTAATACTACTCTCAATTTTTAAACAAACATGAATTGTTTGAACAGTTTCATATTTTCTAAATATATAATTTTCGCCATTTTTCTGCAGATATGAATATTTGTAGGTACTTATTTCTTTCTGAACAATACTCTAGAATGTTTAAACAAATTAAAATTGTTTTTAAAAAAATATTTGTTCAAAGATCTGATTCATTCATATGATTCGAAAATGTAATGGATTTTCTAGAAAAATTTCAACTTTTCTGAGTACTAATTTATTTTTAATACTACTCTTAATTGTTTGAAGAAACTTAAATTGTTTCAACCATTTCATATTTTCCAAATATTATGTTTTCGCCATTTTTCTGCAGATGTGAATATTTGTAGCTACTAGTTTGTTTTTGAACGATACTCTGAAATGTTTGAACAAATAAAAATTGTTTAAACAATTTCAATTTGTTGAAACATTATACAGTAATGTTCAGAAACAAATTAGCACCTACAAATATTCACATCTGCAGAAGAATGGCGAAAATTAAATATTTAGAAAATATGATATTGTCCAAGCAATTTAAGTTTGTTTAAACAATTTAATTTCCTTTAAACAATTAACAGTAGTGATAGAAACGAATGAGTACTCACAAAAATTAAAATTTGTCTAGAAAATCTATTACATTTTTGACTCATATGAATAAATCAAATATTTAGTCAAATAAAAATTGTTTAAACAATTTCAATTTGTTTCAACATTCTATAATATTGTTTACAAACAAATGAGTATCTACAATTATTCACATCTGCAGAAGAATGGCAAAAATTAAATATTTAGAAAATTTGAAATTGAACAATTTAACTTTGTTTGAACAATCTAAGTTTCTATAAACAATTAAAAGTAGTATTAGAAACAAATTAGTTCTCACAAAAATTGACATTTGTCTAGAAAATCTATTACATTTTCAACTCATATGAATAAATCAGATGTTTAAACAAATAAAAATTGTTTAAACAATTTAAAATTGATTTAAAAATTACTGGTTATTGTCAGATTACCGACTTGTGATGATTTATGGAAAACAAAATTTCAAAAAGCGTTAATGAACCTCAATATTAGATCAAATTCGTGTTTGAATATTTTCACATTTTTTATTGATAAACTGTATTTAGGAAATAGAGAGACAATATTTCCTGAAGACAAAAAAAGTTTCAAAATCCTTTAAATAAAGAGAAACGTGAAATATCTGAACAATTTCAACTAATATAATATTTCAAAATCAAGCTTTTCAATCTATTCATAAATCTGTTCAAATTCCTACAAAATTTTGTGATTTTTATTTTTAAAATGATGTACCCAAGCTTAGTTTAATTTAAAGGTTTTCAAGTTATAAGTCTCAATTTTTTGAATTGATTTCTTTGAAATAGGTACATTCACAAATGGAAAATGTTTATTATTTAATTTTTTTTTAATCGAGCTAGAAAGCTTTAGAGTTTAATCGCATTAAAATTAGAAGGATTCTAAAATTTCACTTTTTCATATTTTGGTTTTAAAAAAGCTTAAAAAATATAATTTTTATATTATTTTTTTGATACATATTTCACACAAAAAAAAATTATTTGAACTAAAGATATGGTAAAACCCTCAGTCGTCGACAGGACCCCAGTGATCGACAATTGTTAGATTTAAGTAATAAAAATAAAGAATAAACCTTTGCGAATATTTTTTAAACAAAATTTGAAGCGATTTTCAACATTGATAAATACAGTGGAACTTATTTCAGAGTAGTATCAATAAGCGAATGGGAAAATAAAAATAACACTTCTTGAAACTCACGACTTGGCAGAAAAATCATACATTTCTTACGCAATGATGTAAAAAGCCGTTCTCAAATTTTCGCAAATAAGTAAAGAAATAAATGTGTATTAATAAATAGAATGTTCTCCTATATTTAAATTTCATTTTTTATGTAAAACAATCATTGGAATAACGTTTCAAACCCTATCTAAATATTTATTGGCTAGGCGATGACAGGGTTTCGACAACACGAAGGTTGACCAGTGTTCGTCATACAAAACTAGCCAATCAGAGAGATTCATTTTTTGAGGTTTCGATAAAAAAATTAGAAGTCTAATCTGAGAATTGTTCACAAACATTTAATTTCATGGTTATAGTTGTAAAAAAGATATGAAATAAATGTGAAGAGTATGATCGCAAATTTGTAAAAATAGTGTCAAAATAGTGTCATAAAATTTTTTGAATATTAAACTTATATATAAATGGAAATAAAGAATAGAAGGAGGTGTAATGTGATTATGAATAAAGTTTTTATTAAATTAAAATTTTCAAAGCATATTTAATGAATAATTTGCGTAAATTAACTAATAAAAACATTTTATAGGAGTTCTTCCATTGTAGTCTTTTCCGTACTAAAAAAATAATTAATTTTTTTTCTTTTTTTTTTTGTCAGAACATGTTTTCATAGCCTTTTTTGTAATATAGTATTTACCAGATTTGCTTAATTTTTTTAACTGGCTTGACTATTTGATTTACTTAAAAGTTTTCTTTATGGTAAACCTTTTTTTTAGTTCTTAATTCATCCTTGTTATTTGTTTCTTGTTCATCCTTGTTGTTTATTCCTTCACCATATTTGTTGCTCATTCCTTCTCCATTTTTGTTCTTCATTCCTTATCATCTTTGTTGTTTATTTCTGGTTCATCCTTGTTATTTATTCCTCCTCCATCCTTGTTAGTTGTTCTTTGTTCATCCTTGTTGTTTATTTCTTCACCATACTTGTTGTTATTCCTTCTCCATCCATGTTGTTTGTTCCTTGTAAATCTTTGTTGTTTGTTCCTTGTTAATCCTTGTTCTTTATTTCTTCGCTATACTTATTGTTAATTTCTTGTCCATCCTTGTTGTTTGTTCCCTCTGTATCCTTGTTGTGTCTTCTTTGTCAATCCTTGTTGTTTGCTCCTTGTTCACTCTTGTTGTTTATTCCTTGTTGATCATTGTTGCTTGTTCCTTGTTTATACTTGTTGTTTGTTCCTTGTTCTTCCTAGTTGTTTTATCCTTGTCCATCCTTGTTATTTGTTCCTTGTTCATCTTAGTTGTTTGTTCCTTGTTCATCCTTGTTGTTTATTCCTTGTCAATCCTTGTTCTTTGTTCCTTGTTCATCCTTGTCGTTTAATTTCTTGGGAAAATCCTTTTTTATTTTTGTGACATCCGAGTAGTTTTTCTTGAGTTTATTTGGTACGTCGTCATTGGCAAATTTTCCTTTCTTTTATCTTCACTTGTTTCCGATGGAAGATACAGGTTCAGCAATATTCGAAGATTTTGGGACTGCTTCTAATGATCAGGTCACCAATCACTTTTCTCCTCTTCGATTCAATTTCTTCAGATAAATGATAGATGTCTACATCCTTGAGCTGCTGTTCCTTTTTTAATTTCTGAGCAGCGGCAAGAATTTCATTTGAGACATAAGCACCTGTAAATTCCTTCCGATTTAGAACTTCTAACTGTTTCTTAGCCTATTCTGTCAAACATTTCGAACTCTTCTCTTTTACATAAATCTCTTTTCTCTTGAATAGTTATAAATGTCTGTTCAAGTTCATCAACCTTCTTATTTTCGACTTCAAACTTCATCAAATTTTTCTTTTCATCTTTGAGTCTTTATTTTCCCCCTTCTTAAGGGTAACGAAGAAATATCGTCATTATTGGACAATTGTGAGAAAATAGTGTCTTTATTGTCATTTTCTTCGAAGTAGTGGCAAAATAGTGTCATAGCTCAGAAAAGTGTCAAATTGTGTCCATAGTGTGGTAAGTCCAAGGCCTGTTATCGCAAAATTCTCAGTTGGGAAATATAAAACACTATAAATGCTGTCGAATTAACGACTACGGTAAGACAAAACGCTCCAGTAAATTTGCAAGTTTTTTTTTATTGGCAATTATTGACTTGCTGTTGAAAGCAATCCAATAATTACATTTCTCCTTAGTGAATTTGCGTTAAAGCACCTTCATCCCGCAACAAAGTTGTTTCCGATTATAAATTGTTTCATATTGGAAAGCAATTATGTTTGCCGTAATAACGTATTAACCAAAACAGCAAACTACAATGTTGCATTAGGTAATCACTTAACAGCACGTACCGGTTAACTTGTCCGGGTATCTGACCTCCAACCGCACTAACCACTGATCGACCGGCTGAGTGCAAGTGAATATCTGACGTCGAACCTATATCAGTTACCATTCTTATTCCCCTTTCTAACAACGTGAATGAGTACTCACCCTCATTGTCTTACTCTTCACAATTCGTACTCTCCAATACACAGAAAGATTAGATTGGACTGAATTTTTACTCCATGTATATCCTTTTTGGGTTTTCACATATCTGAACTTCCCCCTCCCACAGGAAATCGTCAGATATTGAAGAGTTTTAGCTCATACCATATCCCTTCCCAAAATTCCTAATTACCCCAGCTCTCCTGATATGCCTCCAAGCGATGCCTAACATACTCAATCCTGTCGGTTTTTTAATCTTTAAAATCCCCTAACGTCTGCAGCTGAATTTTTATTAAAAGCGCTCGCATTCGCCCAAATATTTCGCCAGGGGAGTGGAAAACTGCACAAAACCAAAACTTGCGAGCGCAACCGGTTACTGACAGGCAAGTTTGGATATAGACTTTTGATAGCATCGAGTGTTCGCATCCATTTTGGCGTCAAACCTCACGCCCGACAGTAGTTAAACGCAGTGAAAACACGAAATATTTATTTACTTGAAAAGTACCAGAAGAATCTCAGAAGGAAGTTTCTTGTAGAGCAAAAAATGGTAACTTTCTATATTTACAAGAAGGGCGTGTAAAATGCATTCCGAGAATCGAAAGGGCACGGGTCCCAGACATGTAATATCGATCCTGCGGAGCGACTGCTGTAGAAAGTTCAAGGAAAACGGAGCTTTTTAAAAATAATTTTACGACGGGTTATTTTCAGGACAAATGGTCTATTTTTATATTGTGATGAAAAAATTTGAAGAATATTATCCCTCAGTAAATAAAATTATTAGAATTTCGGACTAAGCGTTTTTATTCATTACCCCGTCTACTTTGCAACCATAATATTGCTAGAAATTATAAGATGCCAATCAAATATTTGGTAGGATTAATTTAAGCCCGTAGCTACGTGTACCGAAATTTCGTTACGAATAGCCGGAATTTTCCGGTACAAATAGCCCTGGAAAAGGGACTATTTGTACTCAAATTTTGATACAAATAGCCGAATTTTTTTCGGTACACCTAGACACTGT
>JAUMHM010000016.1:41081372-41095836 GCA_032362435.1 Melikaiella ostensackeni | reverse complement strand
TATTGTAAAACTCATCACTTAAAACAAAACGTGGGTCTTAAATAATTACTATAAAGTTTGTACCGTAAAATTAATTTTTTTTATCCAAAAAGAAGCTTTTTTTCTTTTTTATGTCGAATAAAATTTCTTTTTCAAACTTTAAATTAGGACAGTGTCTAGGTGTACCGAAAAAAATTCGGCTATTTGTATCAAAATTTGAGTACAAATAGTCCCTTTTCCAGGGCTCTTTGTACCGGAAAATTCCGGAAAATATACACATACATTTTCAAATCCTTCCACTGTATTCAAGAAATATAATATAAAAAATTGTTAAGATTTAAAAAATGTTGTCTAGATTTTGATAGATTCTACAATATTTTTTACGAATATACAAACAAAAAAATTTTCATTATGTTAAATGTTATACTAATTCCGGAAGAATCCTCAGAAGTAATACATTTTTAGAAGATGTCTGAGAGTTTCCATTGCATTTGACAGATTCCAAAACATTAGTATATATTGTAATTACAGGGATCACAGTCTTTCCCCTATTCCCCTGCGTTTCCCCTCTTTCAGATTTCCCTTTTTTCCCTTTTCTCCAAAAACATTTTACCTCTTCAAAATTATTCTTTTCAAAACTAGAAAATGCTACCGCGTGTAGTGATATTTAATTTTCTGTTCAACTTACATAATTATTTGTTATAATTAATTCAGCTATTTAAAATTCAAATATTGAAGCACCTGAATAAAACTTTCATAAATAAATAAAGTATATAGTAAAAATACAATATATCGTAACACAAATGTAACTATACAAGTGCAACAAGTTTCGAATGCTGAAAACTATATCCATTGAAAGTAAACACTCTTAAGGAAGAAATTTGAAGCTGAAACATTTTAAAACAAGATGCAAATGTGGAAATCGGAGACAGAAGTTGTTCTCCAATATAAAAAGTTGAAACAGTTAAGAAATATATAGTAATTTTAAAAATAAGTTTCAGGAATGAAATGAAGTTTAATGAAGTTCAATTAAAATTTACAAAGTTAAGGAATTAAAAAATGCAATGTCCAAAGTTCATCAACAGCAAAGTTAAGTGTTCCAGCTTGAACAATTTAGAGTCAAATGTTCAAAATTGAGCCACTTGAAATTTAAATCTGTATGGGAGAGTTGAGCAGTTTCAAATTTTATTTTCAAATCTTACCAATACAAAATTTACTAATGTTTATTTGACTGAATTCAAATTAAATATTTTTGAGATGTAAAATGTATATGATAATGTATGATAAGGACGAAATGACAAACCTTGGAAAGAAACATTTAATTATGCTTATAAGTATTACGATTTAATTATTAATGTTCTTTTCAAGGGGAAAATAGTCTTGATTATGAAAACGATCTTAAAAATATATAAAGATTGTTTATTCAACAATTTTTTTTGTTGGACTTTTTGATATTGTCGTGAATGGATTTCCAACGACCTAAATATATACAATTTTTAAAAATGAATTTTCAATGGCAGGAATCATTAAAAAATAATTTAACATTATTTAAGAATACAAATGTATAACATTTTTTCAGAAAAGATTGCTTCTTTTTTTCTACATGTAGAAATAAATGTTTAATCTTTCCCGTATTTTTCCTCTTTTTCGTGAAAAAATTACCCTATTTCCCTTTGTTTGTGCTCCTTTTACGCTTTGATTCCTGTAATTAGCAAAAAAAATTTTTAAGATTTCAATAGATTGGAACGAATTGGAGGCGATTTTAGAACATTTCAGAGGCTCTTTTTAATATTATCGGGTTTTGGAAAATATTAAAGAATTTGAAAAGATTTCACAAAGTATTTTCAAAAATTTACAGTGTTTCGAAAAATTATAAGATGTTGAAATTCGCAATGCGTTTAAAGGGGAGGGTACACTCGTTTTAACAATTACAAATATAAATTTAGAGACTTTATCTGAATAAATTCCCTGTTTTAAAGTTAAAACTCTTTGCTTTGAATTTCAACTTTTTGAAATTTCAAGCAGACTTTCACGTTTGAAGGCACCAGAATTTAATCACTTAATAATTTTTACATTTTGATATACTATGAAAAAGATTTATTGGAATCAATAAAAAAAAATCCGCCAAAAAACACAGAATGAAATCAATAATCTTATCAGTGTATTTTAATTCAAAAGAAAGAAAATTCATAGTTTTTCTTCGTTATTTCTGAATAAAGGATTAATTTACAATAAAGTAAAGAGTGAATAGAAGGAACCTAAGGTTAAATTTTAAGCTTGATCTGAAAATGGAACCTTAGTTATGATCTTGGAAGGTTTCATCAGCTGGTTTACCTTGAAAGAAAATAAATCAGATAAGATTTTTCAGCAATATTTAAATTTTAGTCTAAAAATCGATATCCACAATGATCACTAAGAACAGAGGACGTAAAATGCAAATCTTCAAAACGAAGAAATAAAAAAAATCAGATATCGATCCAGAAGTATAAAAAGTACAATCAGATAAAAAGAAGGTTTTAAAATCTACTGTTAACTTAAATTTATTGATCTTTTGCTTCAGATAAAACCAGTCTCTCAAAAATATGGCGCACCTTCCTCGAAACTCTTCCCTTTTTTCTCAAGAAAAATGGATGTCGAAAAAAAATTCTATCAAAAATCCAACCTTCGTTTCTCAGAAAAAAACAAACCTGCAAGTTCGATTAGAAAAAAAGTTTGTAATAAAAAATGGAACGAATCAGATAATTGATAATCTCTAAAAATTTTCCGAAATTTTTGAGATTCCAAGTTCGATTTTTGACGTGTCATTCGGTCAATGTGGATACCGGCTTCGAGCATTGCGCATGATCTTGGCAACCGCTTTAGCAGGAAAGATTGAGAGGACTCGAATCGCGATTGCGCAAGGATTTAAGCGAGCCCTAGCAGATGATTGATCCAAATTAATCATCTAATGACCAATCGTAACTAATATATTTTTTTAATTCCAGTTTTATTAGTTTATTTTTTCTTAAAGAAGGCCACCTAAAGGAAATTTGAGATATGAAAATAGTGTCATCATGAAATGAAATTTCGAACGAGTCCCCAGCCCTTTTTTCCTTTTTATGGTCAATCGATCGAGTCGAGTGTTCCAGATAATGATGATGATGAATCTGCATCCTCGTGAAGATATTTTAAGGCACTAGGGTTCATTTTACAAATAGGAATTTAAAGGGGTTGTTTATATTCTACTAAATCTGTTTTTTATATTTTTGATATAAGCGAAAAAGATAAATGAAATCTGTGAGGGATGATGAAACCAATTGTATCAAATTATTGTATAATAATCAGAAACTGACCAACAGCCAAAAAACTGATGACTCCACTTCACGAGATTCACCTTTTAAGCCCGACGCTCCAGTAAACAATATTCATTCCTGTTTCAATCAATTAATAAATTCACTCTCACAGAATTAAAAAAAAACACGAGGATTACTGCTAATCGCCACATAAGAACCGATCAAACTTTCGGACCTGCCCCACTTCATTCCCGGCACTGCAGTACTTCCCTTGGCAACAACCCCTCCCAATAGAAACCCCACAATCCACCCACTATAATATAATAAAAAATCCCTTAATCCTCACAGTAGAAAACACAGCAGAAGATACACCCCGAGAACTAATCTGCAATCAGCTGATCCGGCGGTTGACACAAAGGGGTTTAAAAAGGGGTTGAAAAAACTGGACCTTGACGAAAGGCACTCACCTTATCTTTCTTGGCTTTCCAGTGTATCCAAGGATCCCGGAATGGAGAGAAAATGAGAATGTCTAAGCTTTTGGAAAGGCGAGCCTCACTAAACGAGAGGAGAGACAACCTCTCCCCCACTTTTCCCCTTTCTCTCCTTCTTCTTTTGAGGGGTTTTCCTGCTTTTCCAGGGAACGATGACGCGGTTTTTTTCTGCCTTCGAAAGGATAGAGGGTGGAGGAGGAAGAGTCGAGGAATTGAATTTTTCTGGGTCTGTGGACTCCTCCGAACGAGTAATTCTTATTTCTTGTAGCCCCAATACGGAAATTGAAGACAGCAGCTCGCGTTGCGGGCTACCGGCTCTCTGACAGACAGACCTAACGGCCCCTCACTTGCTGCGCCGGTTTCGCGCAAGAGGCCCCCGCCTCCCCTTGGAACCCCTCGCCGGCTCCAGAGTACGATTCCACCCCCACCAGGATAAAGTGTAAGAGGAGGAATTGAGCGCGTGCGCTAGTAGTGGATTCGACCCCCACTTGATGAGAATAAGCGGCGCATGCCAATCACTACCCCGTTGAAACCTCAGAAGCGATGCAGGCGACTGATACACCAGGACCAACCTGAAATACTCAAGATCACACCGGCCGGTGTGAAAGAATTGCGGGTGGTTGCGTATGGTGGAGGATTTGGGGGTGGGGGTGGGTTTGAATTTGGGAATCCTGCAGGAGAGGAAAGGTCAAAAGAGCAAGGACGCGGAAATCTGAGGGGCTTGAAACTACGGCAGGAGGAATCAAGGATATAGTGATATGACGACAGGAGAATATGGGAATATGGGGATATGAGAATATGACAATTTGAGAATATGGAGATATGAGAATTTAAGAATATAAGAATATAAGAATATGAGGAAAGAAGAATATGGGAATATGGGAATATGGGAACACGGGAACATGGGAATATGAGGACATGAGAATTTAAGAATATAAGAATATGAGAAAAGAAGAATATGGGAACACGAGAACATGGGAATATGAGAATATAGGGATATGAGAATATAGGAAAATGAGAATATGGGAACATAGGAAGATGGGAATATAAGAATATGGGGATATGAGAATATGAGAATATAAGAATATTAGAATATGGGAACATGGGAATATGAGAATATGAGAATTTGAGAATATAAGAATATTCGAATATAGGAATATGGGAATATGAGAATATAAAAATATGAGAATTTAAGAATATGAGAATATGGATATATGAGAATATGATAATATTTCAAAATTTCAAAATTGTTTCAACAATTATTCGGTCTTACGGTCTCCAATAATGAATATGAGAATATTATAATAATATATTGTGAGAATTTGAGAATGTGGGAATATGGAAATATGAGAATGTGAGAATATGAGAATTTGAGAATATGGGCATATGGGAATATGAGAATATGGGGATATGAGAGTATAAGAATATGAGAAATCTAGAAAGTGCGAATGTGCGAATATAAGAATATAGGAATATGGGAATATGAGAATATGGGCATATGTGAATATGCGAATATGAGAATATGAGAACATGGGAATCAGGGAATATGAGAATATGGGGATATGAGAAAATGGGAATATGAGATTAGAAGATATGAGAATTTGAGAATTTAGGAAAATGATAATATGGAAATATGGGAATATGAAGATATGAGGACATTATAATAATATAATATGAGAATATGAGAATATGAGAATATCATAATAATATAATATGAGAATTTGAGAATGTGAGAATATAAGAATGTGAGAATACAGGAATATAGGAATATGGGAATATGAGAATATAAGAATATGAGAATTTGAGGATATCAGAATATGAGGATATGGAAATATGGGAATATGAGAATATAGAAATATGGGAATATGAGAATATGGAAGTATGAGAATATGAGGATATGAGAATATTCTAATAATATAATATGAGAATTTGAGAATGTTAGAATATAGGAATATTGGAATATGGAAATATGAGAATATGAGAATTTGAGAATATGAGAATATGAGAATATGGGAATATGAGAATATGAGCATATGGAAATGTGGGAATATGGGAATATGGGAATATGAGAATTTGAAAATATTAGGATATGGAACTTGGGAATATAGGAATATGAGAATTGAGAATTTAGGAATATGAGAATATGGAAATATGAGAATATTATAATAATATAATATGAGAATATAAAAATATGAGAATTTAAGAATATGAGAATATGGAAATATGAGAATATTTCAAAATTTCAAAATTGTTCCAACAATTATTCGGTCTTTCGGTCTCCAATAATGAATATGACAATGTGAGAATATGAGAATTTGAGAATATGGGCATATGGGAATATGAGAATATGGGCATATGGAAATATGCGAATATGAGAATATGAGAACATGCGAATACGGGAATATGAGAATATGGGGATATGAGAAAATGGGAATATGAGAATAGAAGATATGAGAATTTGAGAGTATGAGAATATGAGAATAACAGAATATGAGAATGTGAGAACATGGAAATATGTGAATATGAGAATTTAGGAAAATTATAATATGGAAATATGAAGATATGAGAAAATTATAATAATATAATATGAGAATGTGAGAATGTGAGAATATGGAACTATGAGAATATGAGCATATGAAAATGTGGGATTATGGGAATATGAGAATATGAGAATGTGGGAACATGGGAATATGGGCATATGAGAATTTGAGAATTTAGGAATATGAGAATATGAGTATATGAGAATTTAAGAATATGAGAATATGAGGATATGAGAATATTATAATAATATAATATGAGAATTTGAGAATGTGAGAATATGGGAATATAAGAATGTGAGAATATAGGAATATAGGAATATGGGAATATGAGAATATAAGAATATGAGAATTTGAGGATATAAGAATATGAGCATATGGAAATGTGGGAATATGGGAATATGAGAATATTAGAATATGGGAGCATGGGAATATGAGAATATGGAAATATGAGAATATGAGGATATGGAAATGTGGGAATATGGGAATATGAAAATTTGAGAATTTAGGAATATGAGAATATGGAAATATGGGAATATGAAGATTGATAATATTATAATAATATAATACGAGAATTTGAGAATGTGAGAATATGGGAATATGGGGATATGGGAATATGAGAATATGGAAGTTTGAGAATGTGAGAATATGGGAATATAGGAATATGGGAATATGAGAATATAAGAATATGAGAATATGGTATGGGAATATGAGAATATGAGCATATGGAAATGTGGGAATATGGGAATATGGGAATATGAGAATTTGAGAATTTAGGAATATGAGAATATAGAAATATGAGAATATTATAATAATATAATATGAGAATTTGAGAATGTGAGAATATGGGAATATGAGAATGTGAGAATATGAAAGTTTGAGAATATGGGCATATAGGAGTATGAGAATGTGAGAACATAGGAATATGAGAATATGGGAATATAAGAATTAGGAATATGAGAATATGAGAATTTCAGAATGTGAGAATTTGACAATATGACTCTCGATAAATAGTTGATACGGTTCGCTTCAATTTCAATAAGATCGAGTGTTGCGTCTGATTTTCCGGCATCAGAAGCGGAATTCCATACGCTCTGGACTCGATGATACAAACGTTTATTTTAGAAGCACTTCTGTTGCAGGTTTTCACTTTTTATAGAAGATAGAATGAAATCTTCAGATAAATGTTATAGTCCAAGCAACACCGTCAACCGGGGCGAATCACTGAAATAATTTTTACAAAATCATCAAAGGCTCAATAATTGTATTTTCAAATTGATAACTGAAAAATATTAAAATAAAATATTGATTATGTTTAAACGTTATAGCTAAATTCTTCTTCCTTTCCTTTTTATTATTTTTTTTTGCTTTGTTCGATGCAAGAATATTTTCATAAGCGTTTATAGGGATAATGTTAATATTTAATAGAAAATTTGAGTCGTCTTTAATTCATAATTTTTTCTTCTTTTAACTTCGATAGAATGGTTTATTTTTGTACTAATATTAGTGTAGAATACACGCACATGTAACTATACTTGGTCAAAATCATGGTTTGTGAAAAACTAGCGATTCTCCCCGGTTGACGATAAACTTAAACTCTGCCCTAACTGTTACAAAACCATGAAATTTGGTAGAAGGATTCCTTTTTTGGCATGGGAAAACTTTTTAGATGGGATGTCAATAAATTTTTCAACCTATTTTTTTTACTGTCACAACATTTTCTTTCGAAATGTATTGTTTCAACTAATTAAGGTATTTAATTTTTACTTTTTTGATTCTGGCGAGACATTTCATACTCTTTCGAAGTCCGCGAAAATACTTGAAAAAGTTGAAAATCAACAGACTAACGGCAATTTTTCTTAAAATAAAAAATTCCAATTTTTTCAAAAAATACACGAGATACGAAAAAATTTTACACACCAAGGTTGCAACTTAGGCAAAGTGTAGTCCTATTGGATGGAAATTCATGGAAAAGAAATTTTGTCATTTGGAAAAATATTTGACGAACGGGAAAAGGTAAAAATTTTGGATTTTGTGCGGGCAGGTTCTTTTTCAGATGTATGAAACTGATTCCGTATGGGACAAAAAAGATTTCAACCTGCATGCTTTTGGTAGATTTTTGTACGCTCTATCGATTGGTTATAGCCATTTTTCAAAATATTGACATTTGACCATTATTTTCAAAATCAAAAAAAAAAAATTGTTTTTTTTCAAAGTTTGACCCTCTTTTGAATTTTTTGTCTCAAAATAAAGCTTTTTTCGAAGCCGTGAAGAACAAATTTTGTTTTTGTTTTTGAGAAATTAAATTTCATTCATTGTGGTTCAGGGAAACCATTTGTTTTGAGGAGTTATACTCTTTTAATAAAAAAAATTAATTTATCACATTGTCGATAGAATTTTTCTCACCCTTTTTAATGATTATAAGCATTTTCTAAAAAAACATATTATTTGACCTTTCAAAAAAAAGATTAATTATTTGTTTTCTCAAAAAAAGTACTAATTATCGTTTTTGAACATCAAATAATAATTTGAAAAAAAAATGCTTAGGACCACTAAAAAGGACTAAGAAAATCCTATCGAAACTGTGGTAGACGAAAATTTTCTTATCAATATTAAAAGAGTACTCTTCCGGAATCAATGATTCTCCTGTAACAGAATAGATGAAATTTCATTTCTCAAAAACAAAAAAAACGAAATTTTTTCAGAAAGTTACTATTTTGGTTTTCTGTCGCTTTAATTGAGGTATCGTTTTCATGGTTTTTGAATGATTAGATTAATCGACATAGATATTTTAATCTGTCATCACTTTATTTGTACAACATTTTGGCAAATTATTATTTTTTGAATAACAAAAACAATTTTTTTATTTGACCGTTAATGCACGTGTTGGGTATTGTTTTTCTATAAAATTGTCGGTAAAAGAATGTTGGTATCATTTTTTTACTTCTTATATTGTAACTTAAAGCGAAATGTTAAATGTTTGAGTGTTAGAAATTGAAATAATCGAGTTTTCAATTATAATGAAGTTGATGTTACGCTTTGAATTACAATATTGAAAGAAAATGAACGATGGCAATGTTCTTATCTGGAAAACGATACCCATAATTTACATTAAGGGTCAGATAAAAAAAGAGAAAAAATTTGTTCGCTATCCAAAAAATAATGATTTTTCGAAAATATTGCATAACTGAAATGATAACAGAGTAAAGTGTCTATCCTACTGATCTAATCAATCTCTTTCAAATTTTATCATTCTCAAATGTTTTGATATTTATTATGCACCCATTTTTTGCAAAATTCAGATTTCAAACTTTTGTAATTTTACAAGTTGAATGCTTTCATTAAAAATTATTCTTTCTTGAAGCGCTACACAGACAAATATTATCACTGACAAAATTTTTCAAGTATTTAATTGTAGATTTTTTTTATTTAGAGGGTATATATTTACAATAGTTAAATTATAAATTATTTGATTTGGAACCTATTTATCTCAAAATTGTTCACATTTAAGCATTCTCAATTTTAATTGTAAAGCTTTGAAGGTACAATCTGAAATTAATTAAATAAATTAAGGAATTAAAAAAAATTATCTGTTTGGAAAATTTCAAGCCTAAAAAGGTTCAACTAATAAGGCTTGCAATTTGAAATAAAATTAAGAATTTCGGAGAATCTACACAATTAAAAATTTTTCAATTTTAAAAGCCTTTCAAAAATTTAATGCAGCATTATGAAGTGTCGAATTTTTTTTATCAAATTCCATAGACTTTTTAATTCTAAAAAGTAGAATTTTCATTTTTCAACGTTTTATTTAGAATTACTAATCTTAAGGCTTTAATTAAAAGAATTTTATATTTTCAAGAACAGTATGATATCTACCTCGCAATTTTCTCGATATTTCGATTTAAAAAAATTTGGTTTCGAATCAATGGAAATAAAATTTGTTCATCATACGGACAACCAAAATTTTGCATGATCCAATGGAACGTCGGTCGAGTTAACCAAAAAAATATGTTAAATGATGCCTCTAGGCAACTGATTCTAATATGGATAAATTGCCTTCTTCAGATTGAATGCCACAATTTTCAAATCAAATTCAAGCCCTCGTTACCGCAGTGTAATCATGCAGAATGAACTTTAACATTTCTGTATACTTATTAAAGCCCGCTGAACTGTGGCCTTTTCTGTTGTATAAAATAAATCCTTGTGGAATGAGTAAAAATTTAAAAAACGTAATTAAATTGTAAAAGAATACTATGCATTAGAAATACGTGAAAAATTTCACAGATTATATAGAGTTTATAACTTTCAACACTATCTATTTTCAATTTACAAATCTATTCGTTCCTGATTTATTCGATACGAGTCCGCGAAACGAGAGAATGAACAAACACTTCTGATTCATTTATTCTCTGATGTATTCAGATACAGATGCACCAGCATGCATAATTCTAGCCTCAATTACAGTTTATATTCCAGAAAATTTCCAGCCAGACATCGTGTTCAAATTCTACCATTATTCTCATAAAAGTTCAATAAAAATCCTCCTTTATAAAGAACATAATTTTATATAGGTAACTCCTTCGCTTTTAAGTTTTAATGAGCTCTTCTACTTTAAAGCACCTAAGTTTTAAACGATTTTAAATTGAAGGCATTGTTCCTATAAAATATAAAGTTCTACTGGATCTTTTACGAATTACAAAAATCAAGACTAAACGCAACTTTATCCAGGAATTCCTCAAGATCGAGAGTTTGTACACTACCATCAAAAATTCTCGGTACGGCTAGCGAGAGTACTATTAAAAATGACTGCTCACTTTGAACCACGATAACACGGTGAAAAAATGATATGAAATTTTTTTATTAAATTATTGGAAAGCTAATGAAATTTCACGCCTGATGAGCTGTAGTAAGGATGTTTTCGACTTTTTCAAGAGGATATATCACCTAAGAAGTTCTTTACGAAAATTCAATAATTTCACGAATTCCGTATCTCGATTTCAACTTATGATATAAGCTAGGAAAGTTGCAGCACATATCTGAAACTCATATCATGTTATCATTAAAATATGATCTTTAATTCGAGCCTACAAAACTTCAAAAATCTTCATGGGTTCCCAAGATTTGACTAAAAATGTCCAAGTGTGTCTGCGTCGAGCTTCAGTCGACGATCACCGCTTTCTGCCGCGAGAGCGGTGATTGGCAGGAAATTCTCGGATGTTGTACCTCGAATTTAACAAATGCTATGACCTAGAAAAGTTGTAGATTAAATCTGAAACTAATACCACGTTATCATCAAAGTCTTATCTTTGATTCGAGCCTAAAAAACTTAAAAAATCTTCATGGCTTCCCAAGATATGATTAAAAATGTCCAAGTGTGTCTGAGTCGAGCTTCAGTCACCTATCACCACTTTCGGCCGCAAGAGCGGTGATTGACGGGAAATTCTCGGATGTTGTACCACGAACTTAACTCATGGTATGACCTAGGGAAGTTGTAGCACAAATGTGAAACTTATACCACATTATCATTAAAGTGTTATCTTTAATTTGAACCTATGGAACTTAAAAAATCTTCATGGGTTCCTAAGATTTGACTAAAAATGTCCAAGTGTGTCTGCGTCGAGCTTCAGTCGACAATCACTGCTTCCTGCCGCGAGAGCGGAGATTGCAGGGAAATTCTTGGATGTTGTACCTCGAATTTAACTTATGGTATGTCCCAGGAAAGTTGTAGCACAAATCTAAAACTTATACCACATTATCATTAAAGTCTTATCTGTAATTTAAGCCTATGGAACTTGAAAAATCTTCATGGGTTGCCGAAACATGACCAAAAATGTCCAAGTATGTCTGCGTCGAGCTCCAGTCGTCGATCACCACTTTCGGCCGCGAGAGCGGTGATTGGCAGGAAATTCACGGATGTTGTACCTCGAATTTAACAAATGGTATGACCTAGGAAAGTTGTGGCTTAAATCTGAAGCTTATACCACGTTATCATTGAAGTCTTATCTTTAATTCAAGCCTATAAAACTTGAAAAATCTTCATGGGTTCCCGAGATATGATTAAAAATGTCCAAGTGTGCCTGAGTCGCGCTTCAGTCATCTATCACCACTTTCAGCCACAAGAGCGGTGATTGCTGGGAAATTCTTGGATGTTGTACCTCGATTTTAACTTATGGTATGACCTAGGAAAGTTGTAGCACAAATCTGAAACTTATACCACATTATCATTAAAGTCTTATCTTTAATTTAAGCCTATGGAACTTGAAAAATCTTCATGGGTTCCCAAGATTTTACTAAAAATGTCCAAGTATGTCTGCGTCGAGCTTCAGTCTTCGATCACCGCTTTCGGCCATGAGAGCGGTGATTGGCAGAAAATTCTCGGATGTTGTACCTCGAATTTAGCAAATGGTATGACCTAGGAAAGTTGTAGCACAAATCTGAAACTTGTACCATATTATCATTAAAGTCTTATCTTTAATTGAAGCCTATGGAACTTGAAAAATCTTTATGGGTTGCCGAAATATAACTAAAATTGTCCAAGTGTGTCTGCGTCGAACTTCAGTCATCTATCACCACTTTTGGCCGCGAGAGCGGCGATTGCCGGGAACTTCTCGGATTTTGTTCTTTGGCTTCAAATTATGGTTTGACCTAGGTAAGTTGTAGCACAAATCTGAAACTTATACCACGTTATCATTAAAGTCTTATCTTTGATTCGAGCCTACAAAACTTGAAAAATCTTTATGGGTACCCGAGATATGACTAAAAATGTGCAAGTGTGTCTCCGTCGAGCACAGTGGGCAAAGAAAATGTCTCTAGACAAATTGATATTCAGAAGCGGTTTGTGAACCGATTTGAACTTTTTTTTAAATCAAAGCTAATAAAATTCCGCAAAAACAATTATCCATAGCAGGTAGTTATATTGAAGTAAATCAAGTTTTTTCTATTGAATCGGATAAAAATTATACGAAAATGTCACAAAATCAGCAGATTTATCCATCCAATAACAACTGATGATTGTTTAAGCAAATTTAATTAACTAATGCACTTTCTGATTATTTTTAGAGGTAAAAACTTGGTTTTTTCAACGTAATGAAGTATAAATAACTACTTTCTAAACTTTTAGGGAGCTTATGCGGCAATCAATGATTTTCAATGTTAAAAACAATTTTCTAAACAAATTTTTATCATCTTAGGCTTTTTTCAAGAAAAAAATTGCGTTTCTTCAGGGTATTAGCCGACTGTCATTTAGTAATGGCTCTGTGCTATCGGTCAATAACAATTGATAATTGTTTGAACAAAATTAATTAACAAATGCATTTTCGGATTTTTTTAAAGGTAGAAACTTGGTTTTTTCAACATAAACAACTGTTAATTACTAATTTTTAAACTTTGTTCCATAAAACTTGATAGTCATTGACGGTTACGTTAATTTTATATATCCCCAAGAAACACGGAATTTCTTGTTTACAAGTATATGAAAGGACAAAAACTTGTCTATAGAATTATTAATGACAATAACAATAGTGGATCGTTATCGAGGTTTCTAAAAAAGTTTAAGAATTAGTTATTAACAGTTGGTTAGGATGAAAAAACCACGTTTTCACTTTTAGAAATAGCCGAAAAAAACATTTGTTAATTAATTTTTTTTTAAACAATTATCAATTGTTATCGACAGATAGCAAAGAGCCATTACTGAATGACAGTCTGCTAATTGCCTAAAGTAAGGCATTTTTTTCTCAAAAAATGCCTAAGATGATAACAATTTGTTTAAACAATTGTTGTTAACAATGAAAATTGTTGATTGTCAAATAAGCTCTTTAAAAGCTGAGAAATTACTTATTTACACTTCATTACGTTGAAAACCCCAATTTTTTATCTGAAAATATTTCCAGACAGTGCATTTGCTAAATAAATTTGTGTAAACAATCATCAGTTGTTATTGGATGTTTGAATCTGATAATTTCGTAAAATTTTCGTATAATTTTTGGCCGATTCAATAGAAAAAATTTGATTTATTTCAACATAACTACCTGCTATGGATATTTGTTCATAAAATAACAATTAATTTATTATATTTCATAAATTCAATTAAAAGACGGTTCTTATCTATGAATTGTTCAAATTTAGTGCAAATCAATTCACGAATCACTGCCAATCCCCATGAATCCATTTTCACTCACTTATTTGT
>JAUMHM010000016.1:41065377-41077553 GCA_032362435.1 Melikaiella ostensackeni | reverse complement strand
ATATATATATATATATATATATATATGGAGAGAGTGTACCAAAGTCAATCCAATAGATTATTTCTTTCAAAAGTTATCGTGTTCACAGACTGACATACAGACAAACATACAGACAGACACATTCGTGAAAACCTGCTTTTCGGGTTCAGAGGGTCTCAAAACGTGGACATTTGACAAAAACGGAGGGGTCAAATTTTACACAAATCTAATACCTTCTCTGACGAGATTGTAAAAAGGAGCTGTTCGCAGAAAGTTAGCTTTTGGCATATAAAAAGTAGTGTAACTAAAGAAGACATGCCCCTCTCATCTCCCCCAAAGCCCCCTAGTGAGCGCGTCATTCGAAATTCCAAAAAGGCGGTCAGTTGACAGCCCGCGCGAACGCATGAAGGTTAAGGGAATGAATAATAACTCATTGAATCAGGACTCATCGGTTTGTTGAGTAGCTTGGAGATTTTACAAGGTTGAGAGGATATTTAAACCTAGCGCGCGCGCGCGCGTGTGTGTGTGTGTGTGTGTGTGTGTGTGTTCGGAGAAATTGTAATCCAGAGATAAGTATTTGTAATCCAGGGATAAGTAACTGTAATCCAGGGATAAGTAATTGTAATCCAGAGATTTGCAATTGTGATCCAGTTATAAGTATTTGTAATGCAGAAAGTAGATTGTCAATCCCAACTTCGACTTTGTGTCACAAACACTATGACACAATTAGAGATTGAATTGACTGAAGGGATTCCAAAGAATGGGAGTCACCGATTTGGATTCACAAGTGCACAACATCAACACAACGGGTTTCACACACAAACACACGTGATTTCACAATTGTATTGTACTGTCCCATACTGGTCCCTTGGGTTTTTATAGGGCCCTTTGCTACAATGATTTCGTGTCAACATGGAGGAAGTTATATAAAAAATCATTTTATCTATTCTTATTTTCCTGTTTTTGTTAATATAGTTTTCAGTGTAATTGATAAAAATTTGGTGGAATGTGATTTTATGATAGATGTTACTGAAAGTCCGGTATAGGGATATTAAAGAACTGATTCAGTTAGTGAAAACTTAGATTAGATGCATTACAGAAGGAATTATTGATAAAATGCAAGTTTCGTGGGATTTTTCCAAGGGGGATATTTCATATTAACAAGAAAATATGTTTTGACTTCAACAAAAAAAGATGACAAAGGAAATTTTAATGAGAATATCAATAAATTTAATTAATCTATTAGAATTTGATAAAAAAAGCTTTCATGCACATATACACAATTAATATATTATGTCTCATTATTTATAACTGTAGTTATCCTATAAGTTACCCCTGATGACGGAATTTAAATTGGCTTCGAAACGTGTTGGTCCCCAGTAGTATAAAAAAGACGGAAAAAAGAAAGAGTGTGAGTTGGTATGAAAATATGTATCACCGTTTGTAATAAAAAATATGTATCACAGTACTTGTTTTACATCTAGGTGGTTTCAGTAAAATTTCCAGTCTGAAGAGGTCAGCAAACCAGGCTGACGAAACGTCGCAAAATAATTGTAAATTTTATTCATTATTGACCCCAGTGATTAATTAAGTAATATTTTTTCAAAAGAAAGAGTGTGAGATTGGTTTTGGTTGACTCTTCCCTTTTTTCTCTCATTTTTCCTTTTTTGTTTGTACATTTATTGTAAATTCGTCTCTAATGTGCCGGAAAAACGGGTAGTCTCGAAGTCTAGTTTTGATTTGTGAACTTTTTGGGTGTTCCTTTTTTAGTACGTAAGAAATTTTCATAAAAAAGTGAATTTCCTTTCGATTTTTAAAAATTTTAAAAGAGAGACATTAAGCAAGCTTTTGTTCCAATCTGCAAGGTTGCCTATAAATACTTAAGGTTTCTTTTAATTGAGGTGTTAATGGTTAACTCAATCTACCAAAAAATATCTATTTTAGATAAATATAGTTTACAAATTTGAGGAAGTTTGCAATTTTTTAGAAATGTGTTATTGGTTTGAATTATTACCTTTTTCTTTTTTGAAAAATGGAATAATCTGAATAGGTTGGTTCTAAATCAACCCACAACATGGATTGCATTTCTACAACGCTGTTGTCACGTCCCTACTATATCTATAGCTATACGCTGCAGAGCACAGTATGTGTTCTATGTTTATTAGGTAATTTATAAGAATGATTAAATTAATATATACATACGTCACGAGACGTGACAGGTGCACTTCTGAAAATAATAAATACTAATGAAATTCGTACATGAAATATGAGTAGTGGATTTGAGGTTAGGGATTTGATGAAAAAGCCCGCGAGCTTTTAAAAAGTTCAAAAGCGAATTCTTTAACGCATGCAATTTAGAAAAAACGAAATATCTGATTATTGTAGATAACTTTTTCGAACATAAGTAGGATTATAATATTATTTCCAAGACATCTTTCTTTTTCTAATTGACTTATTTAGCTCACATCTTGCTATATTTGTTTATAAATAGAGATTATGAAATAGTAAACAAACCAGCCCACCTGATCCACGCGCAAGCGCAGAAATAAGCAGTCCTATGTTGTGTGTACCACACGGGAATATCGAGAAAAAAATTATGAAGTTTCTTTTTTTTTGATATTTATGAAAAAAATGACGCATTCTAATTCAAAATAGTTGCGTACTTATGAAACGAAACACTGTTGAGCAGGTAGCGGAATGGTTTTTATAACTTTTTTCGACTCCGAAACTCGTTTTCAACATACATACGGTAATGATATGATTGTTGTCAAAATACACTTTTCAGTTTTAATATCGGATTCATACAAAAGATGTTAATATTTTAAGCTCATAATTTTATAGAATCTTTTATCAAACGATATGCTTAATGTTTCTGTATTTATCACTCAACTGTAATTACAATATATTACTAGAAAAAAAACACGGATGGTAACGGCGAATAAATGACAAAAATCGAGGGACAGACTTTAAGGTTTCAACAATATTATTTATTTATTATTTGACTTGAAAAATGTGTATAAATGGAACAACTGTTCCTCCAAAGTTTACAAACTTGATACGTTAAGCATTTCTTAGGTTACTGTTAAAAACGAAGGAGAAAATCAATATATCCTTCTAGAAAGTGAGGTTGGGATGCCATACGGTAATGACGTTTAGAGTGTCCTCATATGAAATTAAAGTAAATAGGAACAAAAATAAAAAAACGGACATGTTCATTTTGTAGAGGATGATAATAAGTATTGATGAGTGATAACGCTAATTTTCAGGTCCGACAGGTAATTTTAAACAGATAGACGATTAAATTCGAAGAAATCTTGTTATTAATTATGTACCGGACATGAGAATAATAGTCGCATTCTACACGGGGAACTAAATGAAAATTATGAAGGGAGAGAAAATAGAGTGGATGGGGCAATAGGGAGGCAAGTTGGGCGTTTACGAGGCGCCGCGACGACGGCGTCTCATCGATCTGACTAGCCGAATACCGCAGCCACTTACGATATGCACCGCTTTTATACAGTGGAAAATCCACGTATCCGCAGAGTTTCACACTAACCACCGCAACGACAGGATCCTGCCGGGAAGGAATTATAACCTTTTTTTTATTATCGTCACGCAAGGATATTAAAACAAAAACATCCAAAAGTTTTTCTAATAACACAGAAAAATAGTGAGGAGCTTCAAACTTTTTAAATTCTTTATTTTACCAATTATAACCAATTTCAAAAAATTGTAGTTAGTTGTACAATATAATAAAACAAAGGAATTAGTTTACAAAACTTCGGTTTATTGTTAATAAAAATCATGAGATATAGTTATGTAGCATGATATTTTTAATGAAGATATTAATTTTTAACCAGTTAAATAATATTCTACTTGTTTATAAATATTATAAATGATTGAAAGATTGAGTGATTAATTGTATTTTTATAACACATGTATGATTTCGGCCGTTTTTAGTGTCTATTAAGCGGAGCGTAAGTTCTACTTTTTACTCCCTAGGGAGTAAAAATTGACGTCAGAGGTGAATAATGAAAATTATAAATCGATATGCTCACATTTTGGGCTCACAAAAAGTAATCGTCAAGCGTCAGTTAATCTCATTGACAGATTGTTTGGCAGATTGGACCAACTCGAAGCGATAAGTTTCCATAAAATACCGATGAATTACCATAAATTATAAATAAATTACCATAATTTACCGAAAATTTCAAAACATTTTTTAATTTTTGCATTCCTTAAATTTCCGCGAAAATTCGTAAAATCCTCAAACCGTGAATTTCAAAAAATGTAAAGCATCCAAAAATTTTCCGAAATTTGTTAAATTTTGGAAATTTATGATAAATTTATAAATAACCGAAAATTTCCGAAAGTTTTGAAAATTTTTTTATCCAATCGTATCTTAAATCCTGATCGTGCTTGCTCGCCTACAACTCGTACTGAAAAAATTACACACGGCGTAAAAAGCCCTCCTTCTCCCCCTTAGTGCAAAATATACTATTCAAATACTAATTGTAATCGAAAAAAGCTGCAATTTCATTTTCCTAAAAATTGAGAGAGAAGACGGAAAAAATAGAATGTTGTAATTTTTCCTGCCTTGTAAAACCACTTTTGGATTTCGAAACAGTTTTCCAGTAAAAAAGTTAATGAAATTTAAGTAACGCTAATGGTATTACAAAAAGTCCTATTAGAATCAAGAATATTTATTTAGTTTACAGAAATTCCTATATGATTTCGAAAGAGTGCTAGTAAAGGCAAAAGAAAAATCTACACTGAACATTTTTTGCGTTAGCTGCCGCACTAGCGATAGTAAAGCAGCGTCACTGAAAGTTTGGTGCAGCTGCTACTCAATGTTGAGCGCACAGCGATCCCACGTGGGAGAGCAGCGGTCCCACAAAGACAGAGCAGCGCGCTCACGTGGTAAAGCTGCTCGACCAACTTAAGAGAAAATCCACACCAAACTGATGGACGAGCAGCGCTCCTCGTGTTTGGTGTTGCAACTGTATCGCGTCGTAGAACAGCTTGCCCAAAATTTTTTCAGTGTATGACGTCATCAGATATCTTTAAAATTAGTATACAATTCTGTAAGAATAATAAATTTTTCTCCCTGAATCAGTGACTGATTTTTCAAAATTCCATTCAGTGAAAAATCACTCAAATTCAAGTAATGCACTGATTTTTCTGTAAAAAAATGAGTTAGGTATCAATGGCAAGTATTGAAAGTTTCCAATCATATTTTACTGTGGAATCAGTAAAAAATGACTAAACCTTCAGTGAATTTTTACTGTTTATAAATTTAAATATTTGAGAAAGTTTCTCATAATATTCTAATAGAGAAATTCCACGTTATTTTATTTAGCCAAAGAATAACTAAAAAAATGTGTAATTAAAATTTTTTTAAACTGAATATCTCTATTCATTTACAAATTTTTGTAATTCAAATAACTAGAAAGAAATAAGTCACTGAATCAAATCAGTAATGATTTTCACTGACCAACAGTAAGAACAGACTGATTAGCAGTGAGATTTTCGCTGAAGTTAATCAGTAAAACTCAGAATTCACTACATAACTTCAGTGAAAATGTAACTGTCCATCAGTGATATTTCACTGTTAATGAGCGACAATCTTTACTGATTTGATTCAGTGATACATTTTTCATTGATTTTTTAGAGAGTATATTTAATTAAAAATATATTATCAAATAATTTATACACATAAGAAAAAATTGGCCAAATGGATTGTCTATTTTGCAAAACATTTGCAATTTTTCTATGTACAAAAACATGACATCTCAAATGTTAATTTTACAAGGTTTCGTATTATCGACGATGTTGCAAAGTTAGTGTGAAATTCGGGAAATAATTTCGAAAATTTACAACCAAAGTTTAAAACTTTTACAAATTTTGTGATAGATATACATACTACTCAATATAAAATTCTTCAAGCCATTCATATAGAAGAAAGCTTTTTTCGTACAACTAAAACGGTTTTGCAAATTTTTGCAGTTCTTTGATCCACTGTTTGAAACTCTCCTGCCGATTTGCAGTGCTTTTGCACGTTTTTGCTCCACGCTTATCATAAAATAATTAATTATTCAAAAATTTTTAAGTTCCGGACCTCTAAGATGGTCTCAAATTTAATAAATAGTGGAAAATGACTTGAAAAACGTTACAGCAAGTTTTCAGAACATGTTTCCGAACCTGAGGAAAAGATTGCAGAACGAATTTAATCATTTTGCAATCTATTTTATCCATCCTCAATGATTGAAAACTTTTGGATTTAAAGTAAAAATATTACTTTGAGGGAATGGGTGTTGGCCAGATAAAATTCAATAATTAAATTAATTACACCCATTCCATCAAATTTATATTGATTTTAAACTTTCGAAAAACATGTCTCTTACAAGTCTAGAAATTATGACGTAATTCGTTTGTAGAAGGTTGTAAAAAAATAAGTCTCGCACTCTCCGTAGCTTAGTGGGTAAGAACACCAGACCGGCAATCTGAAGACCTGGGTTCGAATCCCAGCGGGAGCTAGAGAGACATTTTTTCACAACTTGTAAAATCAATATTTGAATGAAATTATTTTAATATTAATATAAGAGAAGAAATTTTAGGCTAATGAGAAAAAACCGATAACATCTTTAATTATTAAAGTGAAAATTTTGATTTTTAACGTCTTCACTGACTGCACAATGGGTCAGGAGATCGGATTTCTTGTCAAAAAGTCAAATTTTCAAACTCTTAAATTCTTACGAAGAATTAGACCATTGCAATCAGTAATAGTTAAAGTATACTATGATTTGAATTATTAATTAATTAATGAAATCCTGCTCCGTTAGCAGTTATTCAAAGTATAGAAATATATTCTAATTTTTTATGTGCTTTTGATTCAAATATTTGAAATATTTATTACTAAGTCATTAATTTTAAAATAATTGCTTATTTTATTTCATCCTTAGACATGGACCAGTAAAAGAATGATAATTAAATTTAAAAAATGATTTTTCAGCTCAATTCAGCAATATTAATGTTAACAAATAATTAGTACTGTAGTAAAGTGTCTACTACCTTTTAAGGGTTTCCCGGGGTTCCCCTACTTATTGAAACGTTAAATAGGTCGGCTCACTTTTACTCGTTTTCGTAAATTGCAAAAAAAAAATGTAAAGAACGGAGACAGTGTCTGAGTGCCGTACACCGGGACGGATTTGAGATTACAGTTCAAAATAGTCTGTAGTCTGTAATTATTAACGGATTTGGAATTTATTTTTTTTTCAGAAATGGTCTGCATTAAATTTTTTTAAAAACTGTTTAAGCCGATTTTATAATATTTTTTCGGTTCAATAATATATGAACAAATACAGCGGGAAAAAAAACCATTTCAACAATATGAGTTCTATCTCTGAACAAATTACTGAAATAAACTCGTTGTAGATCAGAATCATTGAAGACAGATTCAAACAACAAAAAAATGGCATTCAACATTTTACCTTGTTATACACAATTTATTTATACAAATAATCCAGTGTATCAATTTGTTGTAGGCAAAAATTATTTCGTATTAAAATCGTTCTTGTTTGTTTTTAGAATGTTATTTAGTAACAGACATGTTCAATAACAGACAATGAAAAATAATAAATATATAAACAATTCATAAACTTATAAATAATTTTTTAAACAATTAAGGCCCTTGGGCCGACCAAGAGCCTTGACGAAGAAATTAATATTGGGGTGAGCGCATATTACAAAAAAAAAAATTTTATAGAAAAGAATCTGATTTTGCAATTGTTTAAACCAAAATTATTAAAACAATTTGTTTAAATATGTGACTTAAGAAAAAAGTGAATACGCCATTCGATTCCACAGAAAAATTACATAAGAGTCCATGTGATGGACAATTTTTGTGTCCACTCAATTTCGAGCTAAATTTGTTTTGAAATATAAATAAATAATTGCATTGCAATTAAACCATTAAAAAATCAGATTCCTTTTTATGTGGTCAGCCGCCATTTTTAATTTTTACATTTTAATATCAAGTTTGGAATCAGTGACTTAAAATAACTTTATAAAATTAATTTCAAAGAAATCCGATAATTTTTAAAATCTGCTGGTCGCCATATTGGATTCGCCATTTTGAATTTTATAATTATAATATCAAATTCAAAATCAGTGATTCAAAATACCTTTGTAAAAAGAATATCAAAAAAATCCGTTAATTTTTAAAATCTGTTGATCGCCATTTTGGTTCTAATATCAAATTTGAAATTAGCGAATCAAAATACCTGTACAAAATGAATTTTGAAAAATCGGATAATTTTTAGACTTTTGACCGCCGAAACGTAGTTCCTGACTCACTGTGGACGGCCTATTAGTAGAGTGAAAACCCCTGCAGTTACCGAGTGGAACGCTGTCGGCGATTACCAGCTCTCTTTCACGCTCTCCTGGTAGAGTGCTTTACTTGATGGAAACTTTGGCACTCTCTTCTAATCCCCGCCAAAAAAATGAATATCCGCGGAAACCCTCCTCGACGTTCTGTCATCCCTGATAACAGGTTAATTATATGCCACGAGCACATTGTCGCAAAAAAGTTTCGCGACCTATGGCGACTTTAAGTCACTTCACGGATATAAGGATTCCTCGGATCGTCTGGCTTCAACGTGTGTATATCAATGCCATCGCATACTTCTGCTACCCTGCTAGCATCCGGATACTTTTTATTAAATAGCCGCCGAATTCATCGGCACAAGAGCGGCCCGATATATTTAATTACACTCAACTAGCCCTCCACTACTCTTCCTAAAGCAATAAATTAAATCTAAGTTGAGCACCCCGGAGGGCAGATACCTGCTCAATTTTCTGATATCCCCATGGAAAGCGAACTGAAATTGCTCAACAGGTTATTACGTCTGCAAGTTACACACGAGACCGGATAAGTTTGCGACGTTTGTTATCTGCATCACGTAGTGGTTCTCAACCTTCGAAACCTCTTTACCAAATATCACTAGATTTCCATAAAAAGTCACAAAAAAAGTCTTACTTTTTTGTTAGGCGTCGTCCAAAAATGACGTCACGCTATTAATTTTCACTTCCCCTCCCCTCTATTTAACGTCGCGGGCATAAAGAAAAATCTTCAGAATTGACCTTCACCCCCCCCCCCCCCCCAAGTGCGTGACGTCATTTATAGATGACTCCATACATCTTGACAAGGCAAAAAGAAGAATTTTGTAAATATGTATTTTTTGATGGGATTCAAGTAAATTCCCTACATTCATTTAATTTCCGAAAATGAGAGTCATAAACAAATTTTTGCATTAAACGTGACTGGACACTCAGAAAAAAAGTTTACTTGAATCAAACTTTTTTCTTGGATATACATTGAAACTTGTTCAAGTCAAACCAATTTTGGTTAATTCAACAAAACAGTTAATTGATTCAAACCAAATTTTCGGTTGAATCTACCAAATATTCTATCTACCAAATGATTTGGTTAAAACAACTAAAAATTTGGCGAAATGAAAGAAACCTTTGATTAAATCAACCAAACTTCAGTAAAATCACTGAAAAATGTGTGTTCTTATGACACCGATAACTGTATTAAATTAACATATGTAACAAAAAAATACCCATATAGTTGTTATTCCAACACCTATTGAAACGCTTTAACTTAAAATTGTCTAATTATGAATAATTGGATTTAAAATGATTAAATTTGATTTATACAACAGATCTTATTTAATTCAAAAACCCAAATGTAAAATCGTTCAACTATTATAATTTTAATTCAATGCTAACTATTTTATATAGTGTAACAATTTTAAATATTCTTTTTTACTGCAGTATAAAAGAATATTTAAAATTGTTACACTGTAAACTTCACAAGAATTATAACTGCCTGCCTTCTGCACCTGTTGCACACGATCTTTTTTGTAGCAAATGCAGGGAATGTTCGATTTGAATAACAATAAAAAAAATTTCTGGAAATTTTTGAAAGTTGTGTTCAAATAACCAACAATCTGAACATTTCCGGAAATTTTCGAATATCAGAAACTACGAGAAATTTTGGAAATTTGCGGTAAATTCATAAATTACCGAATATTTCCGGAAATTCAAGGTATCCAGAGCTTTTCCGAAAAAGTCCAAAAAGTTCCGGAAATTTATGAAAAATTGATAAATTGACGGAAATTTTAGGTATCCAAAAATTTCCAAAAATTTTCGGTAATTTATGGTGATTTATCGGAAATGTGTGGTAAATTATCAGTAATTTATGGTAACTTATCACCTCGAGTTGGTCCAATCACTATTTACTATTCACAATCAGTCTGTCAAGTTTCAACTCATAATGAAGTGAGGTTATGATTCCAACAGTCCTGGAAAGTAATTTTGAATTGAAATACGCGATTGCAACAGTTAGAAAAAGTAATTGAATTCATAAAAGTTTTGATGCTTTGAGTGCTTGGATTTTTCAGTTAAGTATTCAATATTTAAATTGAAAATTTTTTCAGATTCAAAAGTTTTAATTTTTTAATTTTAATGACTTCGAAAAATTTTTGCTAAATGGGAAATGACCAGACATTTCTTTTTGTTTTTAGAAGCCACCCTGAAACATTTTATATTTATATTGAAAATTTTACTCTAATATGAAACTTCTCGCGCACATAGCACATCTTGAGACATCGAAATATCTCAGAAATACGCATCCAACGAAAAAATGTCCGTAATAAAAACTTTTTATTTTCGAGGGGGAAAAATTAACGCCGCAAAAATTTATCCCACACCCCACCCCCTGGGGGCGGCAGCGGGTTAACTTTCAAATTTCAAATGGAAACTATATTTTTTATTGCAGATTCAGATTTTCCATTAAAAAATACGTTTCATTGAAAAAAATGTTTTCGATTCGCGCAACCGAGGGTTGTTCACCGGGGGTGGAATGTGGATACGACTCCCGCATTCCAAATCTTGTAGCTGGCGCCATTCAGAAATAAATTAAGAATTCTGAGGAAATTAATTTAAAGTCTTATTTTTTTTTTGTTTACATAAAATGGAGAAATAAGAATCTTCATTTTACTTTCGTTTAGAAGCGCATTCCTTGAATAGTCAACAATGTCATTTTTTGCAAATGCATCGCCATTTGGCGCGAATCGAAAAAAAAATTTCGAATAAAACTTACGTATTTTTTAATAGAGAATCTGAATCTGCAATAAAAAATATAGATTCCCATTTTAAATTTCAATTTTAGCCCCCCCCCCCTTCATGGCCCCAGGGGGTGGAATGTGGGGTAAATTTTTGCGGAGTCGCTTTTCCACCTCGAAAAAAAATTTTTATTACGGACATTTTTCTCGTTGGATGCGTATTTCTTGAAATATTTCGATGTCTCAAGATAAAAAAACACCCTGTATATATACAGGGTCTCCCAGTACTCAAGGTACATTTTTATATTTTTGAATTCCTCACAAAAAATGAAAAGGGTTTGTCCACCCTTGCAGAGCCCCGCATTTAAGGGTAAGGCTGATACTCTAGGAGGTCGCCCTAGAGTTACTAAGTAATTAACAGCTGAAGATTAACTAATCAGAAACACGCGTTAGATAGACGACAGTCCATGTGTAACCGACGAGAGTGTGTGCGTAAAGAAACTTAGGTCGTGTAATTTCGTATTTGCAGAAGGTCGTGAATGTCACTTATGCAACTTCACGCGGCACCTTGGCAACGAGATACAAAACTTAAACATATCATTTCCCAAGAAACCAAATTAGTAAACTTTGGCCGGCGAGCTAACTACTGATGAATTAAGATGGACATGTTTTTTGAATTCTTTCATTTCTATAGAAGTTTCTTGAATTCGTTTAAAGTTTTTTTGATTCTCTTAAAATCTTTAGAATACACATTGAATGTTTTAAACCTTCTTCCAATACTTTGAATTCTGTATATTTCAAACGAATTTCTAGAATTCACTTGCACTTTTTTGAATTCTTTCGAAGGTTTATTTCGTAATTGTCTTGAAATCTTCAAGACACACCATGAATTATTTTGTATTCCTCAAAATCTGTTGTATTCCCTGAATTATTTGGAACTCAGGAAGGCAACGCAGAGGCTCTAGTTTTGACAAAAAACTCAAAAGTAGTTTTAAAAACTGGCTAAGTGTTTAAAATGTAAGAAACTCGTGATTATTTTCAAAAACGAAGAACTGAACTCGACCATGA
>JAUMHM010000016.1:40997556-41050332 GCA_032362435.1 Melikaiella ostensackeni | reverse complement strand
GCTATTCACAGTCACTGACATTCAAATGCTCGCGCGCGCTCTCCCACTACTTCCCCCCACGTGGCGGTTCTCCGCAACGAGGGAGCCGAGCCTAGGCTCGGTGCGCAACTTTAGACTGGGCTCGTCCGCTCTCTGTTCATGAGCTTTCACAAAGAATTGTGGTGAAATGATTTTTTTTTAATATCATTTTTGATGCAATAATTTTTAAACAAACTTCTGAATAAAATTTTAGTTAACATTTAGTTAAAATTGTAAGATAATAATAATTTTTCAATCTGTTAACATTGATATTTCTTGAAATTATTATCATTTAGAAAAAAAGTATATTTTCTTATTTTTCTCGGATTTTTATCAAAAAAAAAGTCCGGCACACTGTGATATGGCGATCTTCAATTTTGAATTTCTCGGAGCAGAATAATTTTTTTTGATCAAACATTTTTTATTCTCATTCAGTATCCTTATATTTCGGGGGGTTTTTATTTTTATTTTTTAATTGAACATTCGACTTTTAATCGCTATCCAAAGCTGATTTTGAAAACCCAGGAAATTTTAATATTGAAATTCTCGGTCGATTTTCTCAGGATTGGCTGCCTTTTTTACATAAAATTTTTTTTACCCGTACTTGAAAACTTAATATCTTGGGAGCATGTTGTTATTTATTTTTTGAACTGAAAATTAAATCTTGTGTTATAATTCGCAATTTTAACTCGAGAGTGGACATAAGAAAGTTTGGGAAAATTTTTTTACAAAACCTTGAGAATAAAAAAGTCAAATAAGACCAAAATTTCATAAGAAAGAGCTGACGATTTTAGCAGGGATCACAGTCCGTCCCCTTTTCTGCCTAATCCTCTTCTTCTCCCCTTTTCCCCTTTTTTCCCACTTAAATTTCTAAAATTTTCTAAAATATCTAAGATCGAAGAGTCAGAACCTTTTTCCCAAAGTTTCGACTAACTTTTGAAGAGTCATGAACAGAAATTTTAGACGTTAGAAAACAAGACGCATTCAAAAAGATTCTCTTCGATGAATTTTTCAAATTCTTTGTAAAATCTTTTGAGATCTTTGTGTCATCTTTGAAATTTTTGAAATCTTTTGTAATGTTTGAAATATTTGGGATATTTTTTGAAATATTTGAAATGTTTTCAAAGACTTTTGAATTCTTTGTGAAATCTTTCAAATTCCTGTGAAATCTTATGAATTCTCTGTGACATCTTTGAAATCTTTGTGAAGTCATTAAAATCTTTGTGAAATCTTATCGAAACTTTAAAATCGTTGAAATTTTTAAGAAATCTTTGAAACCGTTTGGTTAAAAAAAAATTCTTTTCAAGTAAAAATTGAAAAATTTCAAATATGAGCATTTTTTAATTATATACTTTAATCGTTCATATTCTTGCTTTTTTATAATGCATTTTCATCAGTAGAAAGTGCTGAAGTGTTAGCATAATTTTTCAAAGCTAACAAAACAAAGTGTATTAAGTGGAAATGTTGTTAAAATAAGGTGCTACTATTAGTTTTTTGATAATAAATTAAATCCTTTTGTAATTCTCTTTTCTCGGAACAAAATCCCCTTTTTACCTAAAATTGAACTACGCTGTTTTTTTTTAATTGAATTGAAAATTGAATCGCTGTGATCCCTGAGTATGTACTTTTTTTAAAATGAAAAGTGTAATCCCATTTTAGTTCCCTTTTTAGCGAAAAAATTCCCCTTTTTACCTAAAATTGAACTACTGAATTGCTGTGACCTCTGTTTTAGATAATTAATGGACTAGGAGTTGTGCATTAAAAAATGTTTCTGTAATCGTTTAGTAACAAAAACAGGCTTCGAAGTTCTACACTTTTTTACTTTTTTGATACTTTTTTAGGCAAGTCCACTTTTTTGCTACTTTTTTCAATGGAGAGCTACTTTTTTTGATACTCTTTTCAATAAAGTGATATAATAAATTGATCGAGCTAACAAATTTAAGTTTTTTAAAAATAAAAAGTAAAAAATGGAAGAAAAGTATGCCTAACAAGGGGATTGTCAGAGTTGGGATTTTCTTTTAATTTTATAAATTCCCTACTGAGATTTCATTGGATGACTATTAATTTGCCAAAACATTATTTGCCAATGGCTTCCCGTTATCGAAAAAATTGGATTTTCTAAACAAAATTTTATGTATTGAAACGTTTATTTATTAAATTCTCATGAGAAATTATGTAAATATAACATTTTTCACACTTGTTTTTAATATAAAATGCCACTGTTGAACACAGAAGAAAATTGAAAATTCAATTGAAATAACTTTTTAATTTTTAACAGCTGTATTTTAAACTGTTGAGAATTAAAAAAAAACGAATTTGAAATTAAAAATAAATGTTGAAAATGTTATATTTATATAATTTCACATGAGAATTTAATAGATAAACATTTCAATTCCTAAGAAAAACTTTTGAAAGAAGTGGATTTTTTCGAAAATGCGTCGCCATTTTTTTTTAGACGAAATTTTATTGGAAATTCAACTATTTTGGTAGAAAATTGAACTGTTTGGTTGGAAATTAACTTTTTTGATAGAAATCCATATTTTCGCGTTGAAAATTCAATTGCCTTGTAGAAAATTCGTCTTTTTGGCTTGAAACTTCAACAATTTTGCTAGATTTGTTTTGCCTTTCGTGACTGGAAAATCTTTCTTGGTTGAAAATTCAACTACTTGGTTGAAAGTTGAACCGCTTTGTTAAAAATTTATTTTGTTGGTTAAAAATTTATCTTTTTCAGTTGAAGGTTGAACTGTTGTGTTGCAAATTCATGTATTTTGTTGAAAATTCGTCTTTTCAGGTATAAAATTAATCTTCTTGGTTGAAAGTTCATCTTTTGGGTCGAAAATTCTACTACTTAGTTGAAAGTTGAACTTCTTTTATAAGAAATTCATTTTCTTATTTGAACATTCGTCATCTTAGTTGAAAATTCATTTCGTTGGTTGAAAATTTATCTTTTTTGGTTGACAATTCAACTACTTGGTTGAAAATTCATGTATTATGTTGAAAATTCGTGTTTTTCCTTTGGTAGAAAAATGTTAAATTTACATAGTTTCAAATGAGAATTTAATAAATAAACATTTCGATCCATCAAAAAAAAATTTGGAAAAAAGTCGATTTTTTTGAAAACGGGTCGCCATTGACAAATAATGTTTTGGCAAATCAATATTCATTTAATTGACTCTCAGTAGGAAATTTACAGGAAAGTATGAGAAAAATTTCTTTGTTACATACGTTATTCTTTCAGTTGGAAGTATTTTTGTCACTACTTTTTTATTTTAAAAACTTTTTTTTGGCTCATTTTAAAAGGCTACTTTTTTGATACATTTGTTTATTTTTGAGGATACTTTTTTCTTCAGAAAGATACTTTTTTGATACTAAATTGAGAAGATTTGATTTTTTTGTTGATAACCCATGCGTTTACTAAATTTGAATTTTTAAAATACTTCCATTTATTCAAATATGTCCATTTATTCAAATTTGTCGTTTACTAATTCATTGAGTATAGATCAGAGTATAGATTCGATCATGAATCAGTAAAAATTAAAAAATGTCTAATCCACGATAGTTCTTCATGAATTTATTTTGTTATGAAATGAATTGTCAAAAATTGAACTGTATGAATGATTTAATAGAATTTTATTATGAATTAGTAATCTTCTACTAACCCAATAGTAAAATTTATACCATGACTTGATAACGAAATGAGACTCTTATGGGCATATCCACGGAGAAAGTGTCATTTTTCTGTCACCTTGATTTTATAGGTAAACCTACACTTAAAATACAAGTTATATCGCATGAGAATCTACTGACAGGCTCTTTCAAATAGAAATGAAAGTTTACAGTCATTACAGAATGAAGTTATCCTATTCAAAAACAGGACGCGCAAAAAATGATACCCTAAAAAAAGAGATCTCTAGTTTTTACAGTGCAGTTACGAATTGAATGCTTTGGCATGCTTACAGCTTTTGCTGGAAAATTCTGAGAAGAATCATGCTAGTTCAGTAGAGTATAGGCTACTGGAATTTCATGGATTTGACATTGTGCTTTGAGTTCTAACTTAACAAAAAAATTTCAAAGTCGGGTCGCCGTTTTTACGATTCAAATGTCCCCTCGAACATACGTAGGTGTGGAAAGTGCGCGCAGCTACCGAGGTCAAAAATCTTTAAATTTTTTGTTCGATTTAGGCGTCGAACACACACCATATAAAGGAAAAAGATGTGCTACTAAAATTGTGTGCTACTAACACAATCAAGTTTCGAAAATTTTGAATTTGTCGAAAAAATGTCCCCTCCGTCATCGTACTTTACGTCAAGACTTCTGGAGGCACACTTTTCTATGCTCACGGAAATTCAACAGTATCTTCGGCCGAAGGAGTTTGCCAAGGATTAAGTCAATATTGCAGTGCGCGTAAAAGTTATGTCCAATTTAGGGCTAAAATGTCACCTCCAATACTTTAACAAAAATGTTCACTCCAACACTTGAAGCTGTGAAAATTGCGTGCAACAAGATATGAACAGATTTATCACTCATTTCGCTGTATTTTGGTGGCCAAAAAACTTCTCCGCAAGGAAAATGATGTTCCTCAAAAATCATATGTATTGAGTAGAAAAAAAACTTGGGAATATGTATGTAAATGGCTTTTCTTCAACAGTTTCTGGTTGAAGTGAAATTTGTGTTATACTAAAAAGTTGAATTTAATTCAAGGGAATAACTTTTGCTCAGAAGTTTTTCCCAAAAAGTTAGAATATTTTGAAATATTCCAAAAAAATAGGCAAGTAATCGAAAAATATTACTTGTTTCTATCAAATAACTCGTCTAAAAATATTTTTCAAAACAAAAAGTTTTTTATTTTTCACTTATAGATACACTAAAATTCACTAATTATTATTAATTCAATTAAATTTATAGATGTATAAATTTCAATTTTTTTGGCAAATTGCGGGCTTGTTCAGAGATATTGGTCCAACTAAAAATACGTTTCTATATATATATAGAATGTAGGAAAAAAGTTTGAAATGTGTGCCTAAAGGTTTGTTTTGGAATTTTTTTTGTTGTTGAAAAAATGACACCTCTGTGGATATGCCCATATATAAAATTTCATTTTTGCTGCAGTTTAATTCGATTTCTGGGTCAACATGACCTCACGTCTTCTCTGTGTGGTAAACAAACTTTCCTACGCATATAATTGTGCGGTACTATACGTTATATTGAAGTAGCACAATACAAAGAAAAAAATGAGTTGAACATATACATAGAAATGAGGAAAATATTTTCTCTTGCATCATTACCTGTATGTACAATGTACATATGTACAACATTATAGTCCCCTGACGACAGACGCTTCGCCTCGAGTCGGCTGTTGGAATGGATTCTTATCTTTTGAACCCACCTTAGTTGGCCCATGGATGTGACGGGATTGGCCCGAGCACTTATCGCGCATATCCCTCTTTTGGTAAAATAACTGCCCCGCTTTGTAAAGCTATCAACATGTTTGGCGTCTGCGCATCTGAAACATTTGCATTAATTTTACAGGGAGAAAACATTTTTTATGGTGCGCAACTGTTGCAACGAAACTTGCAAACTGCGATGAGAGAAAAAGATTTTACTTTTCGAGAACCGAGTCGAGAACAATTTCTGACAATCCGGTTTTTGTTTCAAATAACACTATAATTGGGCTGAAAACCCCAAACCTGATTGTACTGCCAAAAAAAAGTTATTCCTTTATTTAATTGAAATTTCAGGGTGTCTAGTGGTCAGGAAAATAACCGGGAATTTGATTCAGTGACCGGGATTTTTCTCTCGAATGTACACTCAACTCTCGATTTAATTCGCCTCCATTTACCTTCTTCTTATGATTTCCGCCTACTTGCATTCGTCGATGAGGGGGTCTGAGGAACCGAGAGCGAGGCGCGTGAGCTCGGCGGAGTTCAGCAGTTCCGTAGCTACAAAGTGGGCAGTTTGAACACTCGCGTGCATATTTCGCATTAATTTTGAATACACGCGGAAAATTCTCTTTTCATTAACTAGTCTTCATTATTTAAAAAGGTCCATCCTTTATAATAACAAAAATTTACATTTGTAAAAAATACAGTTAATTGATATTATGTATTCTTACTCAAAATGGTTCATACGGCCCTAACTGTTTACATCGTAGAAATTTTTGGAAGAGCCTCACGGTCATAGCAGGCCATACCCAAGACTGAAGTAAACGGAGTTAAATGGAGAGTTGAGTGTACTAATATGCATATTAAAAGTGGTTTCATATATTTTATTACTCTAATTCTCAGTTGGAACAGGGAATTTTCTAAAAGATTTATAATTCTGAGTTGGAACAGGGAACCAATAAAATAAATATAAAACACGATTCTCGTAAACAATCATAGTTATCCTGACTGGGAACAACGAATTTTCGAAAAGAATGAGAATTGTGAGTTGGAACATCAGATAATTTTTGGTCACAAAAAATACAATTCTGATTTGAAACAGAGAATTTTGTAAAAGAATTATAATTCTAACTTTGAACAGGTATTTTTTGTGAATTCCCTTCTTTTGAATCAGAATTAAAATTATTTTCCAAAATTCCCGTTCCATGTCGAAAATTTTCTGTTCCGAGTAAAAAATTCTCTGTTTTAAGTCAAATTATAATTATTTACGGAAACTCCCTGTCCTAAAGTAAAAAAGGAATTTTAGTACTGAATTATAATTATCCTGGCTTGAAACAAGGAATTTTCAAAAAGAATCATAATTCTAAGTCGCGACGTGGAATTTCAGTAAAGAAATATAATTTTGTACTTAAGACAGGAAATTTCCGTGAAGAATTAAAATTTTCACTTTGGGACAGGGAATTATAGTTAAGAATTTTCTAAAAAAATTATAATTTTGACATAGAACTGTGAATTTCCGTAAATAATTTTCATTTTCATTTTAGGTTCACTTTAGAACGGAAAATTTCCTTAAAAATATAATTTGACTTGGAAGCGGAAATTTTTGACATTGAACGGGAATTTTGGGAAAGAATTTCAATTCTGATTTAGAAGAAGGGAATTAAAAAAAAATCTCTGTTCCAAGTCTGAATTTTTCACAATTTGAATCTTCCCTCTTATAAATTTTGGGCAAAGGAAGTTACTATATTTCTGAATTATAATAGAATATTTTGTAAATAAATGTAATTCTGACTTGAAACAGGAAATTTTTGAAATTAATTTAATCGCGACTTGGTACAGGGAATTTTCTAAAAGAATTATAATTCTCGGTTTGAAGGAGGAACAAATAAATTAAATATAAAAACCAGTGATGGGTAAGTTACTTTTCAAAAGAAACTACTTATCTTTATCGTTACCGATTCGAAATGTAACATTTCCTTAGTTGCATCTCACAAAAAAAGTAACTATCGTTACATGTTTTAGGAAATTTTGAATTTCAGCGTGGAAGAAAAATTTCAGCTTTCCGATTTTGAGCTATAAATTTCTTTGGCGTTGAAAATTAGTTACATAGTTTCTTCTAAAAGTATTTCTTTACATTTACCCAGTCACGACTTCCACTTCTAGAAGATTTACAATATTCTAAGACCAACAGAATATGTTTTAGAAAACGTTGAATGTTCAACAAAAAGGGATAAATTTTCAACCAAAACAGACATATCATGAACTAAATATATGAATTCTCAAATAAAAAAGAGAAACATCCAGCCAAATAGTTGAATCTTCAACTAACAATATAAATTTTAAACCGAAAATAGAATGGTTAAACTTTCATTTAAAAAAACGAATGTATATTGAAAAAAGTGTTAACAAAATGGTTAATTTTTCCACGAAAGAGATGGATTTTCAACTCAAATGATAAATCTTCAACAACAACAAAATTTTTAACAAAGTAGTTCCACTTTCAACCAAAAAAGGTGAATTCTCAATAAAAAAGATAATAGTTGAAATTTCAAAAAAAAAAGATTTTCAATTCAAATCAAATACAGTTAAACTCAACCAAAAAAGACGAGTTTTCAATAACATAAGTAAATTTAAAACCAAAAAGATGAGTTTTCAACCAAGAACATAATTTTTTACCAAAAAAATATTTTTATTTTGAATCGAAAACAGCTACTTTCAACCAAAAATCAATCTTTCAGCAAAATAGTTAAAACTGCAGTCAAGACAGACAAAGAAATCAATCAGATTGTTCGAAGTTTCAAACTAAAAAGGCGGACTTTCGACGTAAATGTTGATTTTCACCAAAAAAATTAAATTTCTATGCAAGAAAGTTCAATTTTCGATGAAAATGTAATATTTTTAATTTTAACCAAAAAAAGACGATTTTTCAACAAAATTGTTCCATTTGAAGCCAAAAAGATGAATTTCTAACAAAATACATAAATTTTCAGCTACAAAAGATCAATTTTTAACAAAATAGTGCAACTTGAATCCAAAGAGATGAGTTTTCAACCAAAAAAATACGATTTTTAAACAAAATATATAAATTTTCAACTAAAAAAGATGAGTCCTGAACTAAAAGTGTAATAGTTCATATATTTCAAACAAGAAAAATTTATTCCTAAATCGAAAACAGTTTGATTCAACCAAAGAACTAATTTTCAAGAAAGCAGTTGAATTCTTAACCGAATGAAATGATTTTCTTTCAAAATCGTTCAATTTTGAACAAAATAATTAAATTTTCAACCAAGTAATAAGATTTTCAACCAAGAACATAATTTGTTACCAAACAAATATTTTTATTTTAAATCAAAAACAGCTACATTCAACTAAGAATCAATTTTTCAACAAAATACTTGAAACTGCAGTCAAGACAGAAAAAATCAACCAAATTGTTCGAAGTTTCAAGCCAAAAAGACGAATTTTCAACAAAAATGTTGATTTTCAACCAAGAAATAATATTTCTATCCAAAAAAGTTCAATTTTCGATGGAAAATGTAATATTTTAAATTTCAATCAGAAAATACAAATTTTAAACAAAATAGTTAAATTTGAAACCAAAGATAAAATTTTCAACCAAGAACATAATTTTTTACCAATAAAAATACGAATTTTAAACAAAATACGTGAATTTTCAACTCAAAAAGATCAATTTTCATCATGAAATGGGGTAGTTACATTTTTAATTGGAAAAAAAAATAATTTTCATCAGAAAAAGATGAATCCTTAATGAAAAATGTTATACCTAGTTGATATTTCAACCAAAAAACAATTTAATTTTAAATCAAAAACAGTTATATTCAGCCAAAAAAAGAGTTTTCATCAAAACAGTTAAATTTTCAGTTGAGAGAAATAAAATCAACCAGATTGTTGAAGTTTCAAGCCAAGAAAGGCGAGTTTTCAACAAAAAAGTGGATTTTCAACCAAATAATACAATTTTTATCCAAAAAGATAAATTCTCAATGAAAAATGTTATAGGTGAAATTTCAACCAAAAAGACGAATTTTCAACAAAATTGATTAATTTGAAGCCAAAGAGATGAATTTCTGACAAAATACATGAATTTTCAGCTACAAAAGATCAATTTTTAACAAAATAGTGCAATTTGAAACCAAAGAGATGAGTTTTCAACCAAAAAGATTAATTTTTCACCAAAAAAATACGATTTTTAAACAAATATATAAATTTTCAATTGAAAAAATTAATTTCCAACGAAACAGTTGAATTTTTAACCGAATGAAATGATTTTCTTGCGAAATCGTACAATTTTGAACAAAATAATTGAATTTTCAACCAAATAGTAAGATTTTTAACTAAAGAAGATGAATTTTCAACTAAAATAATAAATAAAATAACTGGAACAGGTGAATTTTCGGCTTAAAAAATTCATTATCAACCAAAGAAAAATGAATACATAACTTTAAAATTATTATTTTTTTCTTTCTAAGTGTTTTTATAGATTTTAGACAATTTTGAATCCCAGGGTGGGATAAGAATTTCAATTTTCCTATATTGGGCTATAAATCTCTATGGCTATCTTCCGTCACAATTTGAATAGTGAAAATGAAAAAATAGTTGGAAAAGCAATAAAATTGATTGATCGTCGTAAAAAAGACTTGTGAACCACATTTCGAAAGTAACTAAAAAAGTAACGATTTTTATAGTTACTGTTACTGAAAAAATGTAACTACTTACCAATTCGTTACTCACTTACAAAATTAGTTCCGTTACCACTATCGTTACCAAAAAAAATAACTAGTTACAGTAACTAGATAAAAGGAACTAGTTACTTCCCATCACTGACAATAACAGAATGAATATATTGTCCATATGGCATCTTCCTCAGAATACCATTTTTTGTAGGCAACGAGGGTATCATTTCTCTTACCTGAATGTATGTAAAATCTTTTGGAAACCTTATTTTTCGATAAGTACCACGTTAAAATTTTAATTAGTTGTAAAATTGAGAGAACCTGAAAAAATCATTACGAGATTTATGTTTGTAAAAATGAAAATTGTATGTATGACCTTTTGGAAACCTTATTTTATGATAAGTACCAGGTTAATATTCCAATTAGTTGTAAAACTGAAAAAACCTGAAAAAATTACAACAATATTTATGTACACAGAAGATGGGAAATGAAGGAAGTAGATCATAGAGCCAAGATCTCATATTATATGGAGCAGTCGATATTCCTGCCGCATACTGACCCAGCTATTAGTATTTTAAAAGTATCAAAAATACATATTTTTCCATACTTCTTCGATTGCCACATCCTTCTTCATCTTCTCCATTAGGACAGTCTTTACTTCCATCACAGAGTCCAGCCTTGGAGACACACATCCCGCTTCTATGGCATCGGAAAGCCTGGGCCGGACACCGTGCGGTTGAGCATTCCTCGTCTGAACCATCCTTACAGTCTCGTTTTCCATCGCAAACAAAGAACCAGCTGATACAGGCTCCAGAACTTCTACACTGAAAGGTTCCAAGTTCACATCCGGTTCTTCGAGCACTGCAGGTGGAGTTTCCTCTTCCACGATACATACAATCGCAAAAGCCGCTTATGCATCGCGATTTTGGATCTGCCATTTGGCATTCGATGTCTGCTGTGCAAGACAAACCGAGGCTGACTGCAGAAAAGATTTTGTCTCCCTCGTGTCGGTCGGTCTTGAGTGGAACTGGAATTAATAAATAAATAATTAATTCAGATATTCAACAAATTATAATGCAAAGAATTTTTCAAATTTGAATCCTAAAGATCTCACTGTCTTGAATAGTGTTTGGAACGATGATTGATAATAAGGCATTTTTTTGCCGTTTAAAGAAATTTTTTGGTTTATTTTTGTATCAAAGAATTTAGGAGCACCTGAGGCAGGGGTTGAAGTTGTTTGAACAAGTTCAGTGATTTCTGCGTCTACAACAACAGCATCATTTTCTTCTGGGAGAGCGTTGTTACCAGTTGGAATTGGTTTTGAATTGCCCTTAGACCGAGTCACTATCACTACAGGCATGGACTCAGTAGGCGGTGAAGTTGAAAGTAACATTGTTGCATTTTTCAACCATGATATTTGAACACCTAAAAATTAGCATATGTTATAATCAGAAAGACATTGAAAATATCTTAAAAATCGAAATGAAATCTACTCTCTTATGAAAAAATTTTTGTTTACTGAAAAAGAACACCCAAAAAGTTTACAAATGGACTTTGAGACTCCCCGATTTTCAGACTCACTTTCTCCTCATTTTTCTGTACATCCATTAGTCTGGCTCAATTTTCAATTTTTTTAACGTCAAGTGAAATTTTTCAAATTCATTATGATCAATTTAAAAAAATCGAAACAAACTTGATGATATGAAGGGATCAAAAAATAGCATTGGAAAAAGTAAGGTCAATTATAATACTAAAAGATAAATGGTATATCTTATTAAAGTGTATTACACAAAATAAAATAGCATTAGCATGTAAAATTCTAATCGAACAATTTAATTCACATAATATATCGTGTAAAGGTATACTTTTGCATGCTAGTATAATATGTGAAAAGTTGTTATTCAGTATCATGAGAAGAAGATCTTGTTTCATAATTTATTGAAACTTAACACCGTCAGTACGCGAACTTAAATTATTATTGAAAGCAACCTCGTTAATAAACATTGTTGCGAAATCGTTCATTGTCATTCTGAATTTAAAAAAATGCTAAATTGATTTTATAAATGATAAAGGGCTAATAAGTTATGTTTATTTTTAATAATTAGCTATAAGCATATACAGCTAATACATTCCGTTCGCATCCATATATTCCACTCGCATCTTTTACTTTCCGTTCACAGCATGAAGTTGGTTCGCAGAGATGCTTTTGGATTTTTATTCCTTTTTTCAAATTGGTTCATTTTTTAAAGTCTAGAAACACATCAGTTTAAAATAAAATAATGTTCAATTGATAATATATGTAATTCTTTGGGATGAATTTCAAAAATCTTCGAGAGTGTACAACAAAATGAAATTGAACCGCTCCCGATCAAAAGGGAATACGCATGGATTCAGCCTAAGAAGTATTGTCCTGAAAGTCAATTTTAAAATCGTTCGAATTTTAATTTCGAGAAGGATGCTTCTAGAGAATTTCAAGGCGCATCTTTTTTTCTCTTCGAAAAAATTTGTAGGTCTTGTAGTTTTTAGAGTAATTGGTAAAATGTAGATTTTTCGAATACAAAAAATTTTAATCCTTTTTCACTTCAGCTCGTACTAACTTAGCCAATTTTCAAACTTTCTGTGAGAAAGTTGTTGATTAAGGTTCAAAGAAGTTTTCTGGAAAGTTTCAGCTTAATCAGATTAATAGTTGAAAAATTATGAATATTTTAAATCGCAAGAGGCAATCTTAACGCTGCCCGTTGCATGTGCTTCCTCGGCTACGAATGTGTTGCAGCGGACGATATGAAGGTCAAGTCGGATACCAAAATAATACTTAAGATATTATCATGAAAATCATTTATTTATTAGACATTCGGAGCAATAAATTATTAAAATTCGTAGCCGAGAAGGCACCTGAATAGGGCAGCGTCAAGACTGCCGCTTGCAATTCAAAACGTTCATAATCTCTTAACCATTAATCCGATTGAACTAAAACGTTCCAGAAAACTTCTTTGAACCTCAATCAACAATTTTCTCACTGGAAGTTTTCCGTTGCTTAAAATTTGCTCAATAAACGAAGCGCTTAAAGGTCGAAATTCATGACTTTTGCAGTCTTAAAATAAGATTAACAGCTTTTTTGTTAATCAAAATATTCACGTTTTTCTTTCTTGAGTAGTTTCAGAAGACTTAAACACGTACTTTAGTATTAATAAAATCGAAAAATTCTGATAATTGGCTAAGTTAACGCGAGTTGAAGTGAAAAAGGGTTGAAATTTTTTGTTTTCGAAAAACCCACTTCTTACCAATTACTTCAAAAACTACAAAACATACCAATTTTTGCAAGAGAAAATAAGATGCGCCTTGAAATTCTCTACAAGTGTCAAACTTCAAAATTGAAATTCGAACAATTTTTGAAATCGACTCGTATCGCCTTTTGATAGCGAGAGGTTCAATTATATTTCCGTTTGTACTTTCTTTCAGAAATTTGTATTGCGAAACAAAAGTTGTGATAAATATTAAATATGTCAAAAACGCCATTTTTCGAGGCGCATTTACCAATCGCTCAAGACTAGACCCATTTGTCGAGTGCCTTACCTCTCAGCACGTTGAACATAAAATCATTAACATAACCTGCCTAACCTAATTTTTATATACATATCGACAAATGGGGCATGACCGAGAAAATCGAAATCACCATTTCTCGAGGTGGGTCATCGAAATATGGAGCTTTGCCAAAAATTGTCCCCAATTAACAGATGATTTATTTAAATAAATACTATAAGCAACTTTTTCAATTATATAATTATTCGAAAAAAAGTTTTATTCATTTTAAACACTACAGTAGCATCAAAATATAAAGAATGAATCAAAAAGTAAAAAAAATTGTGCTTCAGAATTTCTGATCCAGCCAACCTAAAATATTAAGTAAGTGGAGAATTTCTGTCAATTTCTTGAGGGACTATTACAGATATTAAATTCGGAATGAATTTCTCTTCTAAAACAAGGGGTTTTTTAGAGTTTTTAGTTTGGAGTACCTGCATTATTATAATATTGATTTTGTTTTTATTTTTATTATAATTCACTATTTATCACAAAAAATATCTGTCAATCCTAGACAATTGGTGCATCCTCGGTAATTGGTCTCTTTACCCTACACACACAATATTCGCAATAACTTTTGCACCTATAGAAAAATATTGACTTCTTAAATTTTAGAAAAAGTCTGTAATTTTTCAAATTTCAAAAACTTTCGAACACATAACCCAAAAAGAGATTTCAAAAAAGAAATTTTCTCACTCCGCCCTACTTTCTTATATTATTTTACTATCTTTTTTTTAATTGATTACATTGTCAAAAATGTTACGTGACATTTTTCGAAACCTCCCCCCTCTCCCATCGTAACAGAGCCATAAAAGCTCCTTTCAAACCCTCCCTTCCCCTAAGAGTGTTACGTAACATATGGACGACCCCTTAAAAAAAAAATTTTTACTTTTCTGATTCTGCGACTCGAAGTATATTAGAACCTTCCTGATTTAAAATGAATACGATCATTCCTTTATTGAATATTTGGGCTAATAGACTAAAAAAATTTTAACTGTAATCTTGAAGAATATTAATTAATCTTGAAAACGATTAATAAACGCATTTCAAGAAATTGAAAAATTATTATTGAAGTTCTTAAGCAAAAGTTTCTTTTGTCATTTCGCGATCTTCAAAATGCACGGGGTTAAAATTTCTAATTTAACCTAACAATATAAATAATTAAAATAATAATTCAAAATATAAAATTGTTGAAAAAATTAGTTGAAATAATTCAACTAATCCCTATTGACCAATTTTTAAACAATTAAAGTAGTTTTTCAATTTTAACTTTCAACAATCCCGGTCATTTCCAGGTTTTTCAGGTTTCGTAATGCAAAAATTTTCCTAAAAAGATATAATAAATGTTGCCTAACATTTTTACATTCTCATTCATGAGAGTGGAATGGAATCGTTTAGATTTTCGATCTCTAATTTTTAACGGATCTTTCAGATACTTTTTGAGTGAAGGTCAACTGAAGGTCAAGTTCGTTAACCAGGTTAATCCAACCAAAATTTAAAAATTTAGCGCATTTTTGAAATTCAAAACAAATTTTTCTTAAAAGTTTGAGAAATTATTGTCAAAACTTCTGATAGATGATAAAACTATTTTGCTAATAGACTAAGGAGTTTCAATCGACATTTTTAGAGTAGATATCAAATATATCTAGAAACTATCCCAACGAAAATTTTCAGTCAGACCAAAATTCAAAAGGTTGAATCATTTTTAAAACTATGAAATTCGTTTATAAGAGATCCATGAGTTATAATTATAACTAAGTGTAGATTTCAACAAGATTTTCAAATTATCTTTATGCTATTTTTCAATTGGACAGAAATTTAAAAGGTGCTATGATTTGAAAATTTGTTCAAAAACCACCAAAAACCACTTTTTTAAACCAAGCAAAATTGAAAAATTTAGAGCATTTTCAGAATTCACCAAAAAAAAAAAAACTATTAAAAAAAAAGAAAAAAAAACTATTTTATTAACAGATTCAGACATTTCAATCGACATGTTTTGTTCATATCAAATATTTTTAGAAATTATCCCAACGAAATTTTTCGATTATTCAAAAATTATTATAAATGTCCCACAATTTTCAAAATTATAATAAATTGTTTTAACAGATAGATGAGATATGATCAAGTATGTAGATTACTTATATTAGGAATATTGGGATATCATTTCAAAACACAGGGCAAGGATTTTCAATACTTTCTTCGACGTGATTACAAATATTTATATTCTTTAACTTTTTTGTTTTAAATTTAATATCCAGAAAAATCCTCAAGCATTCTACCAGAGAGAATTCTACAATCAACAAATAATGAATATTCCAGAAGTGAGTCATATAATTCGTAAAAAAATATGGAAATATTTATTATTTGTACAATATAGTGCTAAAAGATTGATTAATAGCGTAAAATTTATATCGCTTTCGTCTTATTTTCAGAACAAAATTGTATCATGCGTTTTCTAAAAATCAAGAGAACTTCTATAAATAACGAAAACAAGGCATTAAAATAATAGTGCAAGATTCACTGTAAAATTATACCTCGGTCCGAGGCTGTTTATTTCTTTTATGACGAAAAAGTATCAATAAAATAAACTTCTTTCTCGTACTTTTTGTATTACTTTTTCAAACAATTTAAATTCTATTCAACAGGGAAATCTAATTTGTATTACCATTATATCGAAAAACATACCTATTTGTCATATTCCATTTTATTTTGTCCACATAACTGTGCATAACTTAATAATTATTAATAATTATTATTGAGCGTGAAGCGCGAGTGTTGCAATGAGAAATTAATCGTCAAAGCTGCAGGTGCTTTGAGAACCTTCTTCAAAGTCAAGTTGAAAAACAATTTCGATTCCGATTCAGTTTTTATTCAAGTTGCAATATTTATGATATTTGAAAAAATAAAGTCGAAATGCACGCATTGAACATATGAAAATGAGCATATGAACATATGAACACATTGAACATATTGAACACATTGAACATATGAAAATATTTTTTGTATTGGACTCTCGATATACCGCGCCTCGTCTTACTGCGTCCCTAGAATTCTGCCAGTTCGCATTTGTGGATGAGGGGCCCGGGGAACAGGGGAAGATGCGTGGAAAATCCTCTTTTCATTAATTAGTCTTCATTATTAAACAAGGTCCATCCTCTATAATAACAAGAATCTGCATTTGTACAAAATACAGTTAATTAATATTATGAATTGCTACTAGAAATGGTTCATACGGTCCTGACTGTTCTCATCGTAGAAATTCTGGGAAGAGTCTCAGGTCAAAGTAAGCAATGCTCGAGACCCGCGCTAACTCGAGAGTTGAGTGTAATCAAAATGCGTGCTGTCGTTGACGAAATAAGATTAGGTATACAATAGACGCGTCCGTTAATTTTGTATTCTGGTATATTCTGCCGAAGATGAATTTTTAAACTTGTTGGAATTAACCTTGAATCCTTTGGAATTCATCTTAAATTCTTTGGAATTTCAAAAAATTCAAGCGCGAGATCGGTCACACTCGTCAACCTTTCATTTGCTTTCATTTTCTGTTTCGGCATATTTTGTCGCAGATGAATTTTTTAACTTGTTGGAATTAACCTAGAATTCTTTGGAATCCACTATGAATTCTTTGGAATCACGTTGACAAAGAAATTAGGTTGACAATAAAATATGCCGGAAGGGAAAATTTAAATCCGGCATATTTTGTCGAAATGCAATACCCGACCTCAAAATAATCCATAGGGCCCTTTTTGAACAAAGTCAATTTTTGAATTCACTTGAATTGAGATGCAAAACATTTTTATAAGTATTTTTTATTTCGTTTTGTTGCTTCAACTTGAATTGTAAATCACAATAGAATGGGGATGTTGCATGAGATGAGATAAAAATATTTTTATAAACTTGAAGCAATGAATAACGTTATAGGGAAAAGAAAAAAATGTAATGTTTTCAATTCTATAAAAAAATAATGATTTTTACTTGAGTCTATTACTCTATTTGATGGCATTCAAACAGCTGTGACGTCACTAAAATTTACTGTTGTGCATCAATCAGTCCACCTTAGCCACCATGTTGCTTTTTTCAATATCCACCAATCAGGTTTAGTAGCCGTCGCCGCTTTCAGCTTGACAGCTGAGTGTAGAACCTTACCTAAAAATGCCTAAAAATGAGAAATCGAAAATCCGAACCATCCGAACAAAAATAATAGCCGAATCAAGTGGAAATAAAAATTTAGTAAAGAATGGAAGTAATAGGTGAATTTCCCAAAGAATTTAGATTATTACGCAAGTAGTGTTTTGTGGATGTGATTCTAGGGATTCAAGGGAGGAAAAAGGTCCGAGCATCATTTTTATTCGTTCACCGCAAAATATATAAACACACCGGCAATGAACAGAAGCAGTCGGCCTAACAGACGAAAAAACGATATTTAGTCATGCTTTTCTTTGCAATTATTATTAATTATTATTTGATAATGGTGCATAAAAGTCATTTAGAGATATTTATACATTCAGATACATGTTTAGAAATAACTTTTATCTAAAAATATGAATTTACATAATTTAGATGATTTGAATTTTCCCGCGAAGAATGACGTCAATCAGATATAGCCTATCGATGCTTTTGGCGAAGAATGCCGCGAGCGGGCACAAATTCAAACTTTTATTCGTAAGAAAAACATGTTTCTTAGACAATAAAAAAATTTTCCTTCTTGTAATGTGCAAATAAGTTACTAAAGAATCAAAATATTTTTTCATCTCATTTCATGCAACATCCTCATTGTGTGCTACCATACTAAAATGTTCTGTCTTTTGAGAAAAATGTTTGCAATCGGAGATAAATAAATCCAAAAATCGACATTTTTAAAAGGGTCCGATAAATGATTTTAATATTCTTCTTAAAACATTCGTGGGAGAGCAAAGAACCGTGATCAAAAAAATCAAGCGAAGTAAAATGTTTGGCAACATGTACCATATTTTTTAAGGGAAATTTTTGCTTTTCAAATTAATGAAATGAAAAATCGACTTTTTTTTTTGAGGACCTAAGCAAGTATTTTAATAACAAATACCATTTTTTTACGGAATTGATCACGAATTACTCGGTAATGACGCCTATAATAGTAATTATTTTTAACAAACCGATAACAACTGATAATTATTCTAAGAAACTGAATTAAAAAATGCACTATTTTGCTGTTTTTCGACGCTTTATTTTTTTTGTATTATATAATAAACTGTTAAGGACTAAATTTCCAAATTCGTTAGAACTCCTTGAAATTTGTTATTGTCATTAACATTTTTTTTAATAAACTTGGTTTGTCTTGAGCATTTATAAATTAAAAAAGTCCAATAGAGCGTTTTTCAGTTAAGTTTTTAAAACATAATTATCAATTTTTATTGGATGAATATAATAACGAATATAATAACTTATTTATAGGTATCATCACCGAGTGAATGGTCGATTCAGTAAAACCAACTGCTGAGAGTTTAAAATTTAGTCGGTATAAGAATATTGACCAAACTCTGCTAAAACAAATAATGCAATACATTTTCAAACTTCTACAGTCCCACAAAATTGCTGGATAGTTTTAATTGTTATCATTTTAAATCAATGTGAATATTTGAACAAAAAAAAAACGATACTCGTCAAAAGAGAAAAAAAGGTAACTTTGTTTATTAAAAAAAAATACTAAAAAACGTTTTCAACAGTGGGCTATTTTGCTGATGTATGGAAAATTATATCTTAAATTGTATTTATCCCTTTAGTAATCCTTTCAAATTCCTTATAAAATCACTTACAATCGTTTGAATTATTTTGTACTTTTTTTCCAATCGCTCCAAATCTTTTAAATCCCTTGAAATCCTTTGAATCCCTTGAAATCTTTTGAAACCCCTTCAAATCTGTCAAAATTTATATTAGTTTGAAATTAGTTTTATACCGTATAAAATATTATTAAATTAGCTATGCCTTAAATAAAAGTTTTCTCAGAAGAAAAAAATTAAGATATTACGCCAACATCGGCGTATGGCACATTTCAGTAACTTTACAGCTGACCCCTACCGATACAAATTCACTGGAAATTCTCTGAATATTCTCAGGCCCAGTCAAGTTTCTGAGATTTTCTCTACAAGCACCCAGGTAGGACTTTTTAAAGAACCAAGTAGCCCTCATAAATTTTTTGAAGGCTCATAAACTTTTTTTTGTAAATATAATTAAAATTTTCCTGAATAGCGAGGAATCACAGAGGCTGTTTTGAAAGAGGAGGCCTCAGTCGGCATCTGGATAGCGAACCCGGTAGAAAAGATTCTTTTCTAGTAAATTTGCAGTGCAGTAGCCAGATGTAAGAGGTTCAAAACCAATTTTTTTTTTTGCAATTTCCCAATTAGATATTCGAAAGTTAATACATCGTAATCTACGGATTTTACAATGACAAATTTCTAAAATTTGTTTTAAAACATTAGAAATATAGTAATGCAATCAGAAATTTTGTATCTGCATTTTTTTTACAAAATATAAATGATTGAAAGAATCTTTGAACACGTGCGCAGGTCAATAGACGGGAGAACTTGGACTCGATTGCCGGCGTACAAACGGGAGGAGAAGAGAGTGGGGAAACACGATCGAACTGTAAGGAGTGAGGGTCAGAATTCCCCTCTAAGACTTCTCCTCCGCTCCGCCACCACGAGCTCGAGATTTCTTCAATCACTCGCCCTGAAAATTGTCACTTTTGCCTAGAAGGTCCCTTTTCTCGGATCGCGTAACATATACTAATATATGAAACTAATATATACTAATTATTATTTAAACTTTTTAATAACATTTCTTATTCAAATTTTTGCGCGGGTGTCATGAACGGCATCTGGCCGAGCTTTTAAAAACTAATTTAAACACGTGATTGCGTAATGTGCGATCGCAAACGTCAAAACGTCATCGACGATTTGACGCGAGCGGCTCGTTTCTCTGCGCCTCAGTTTGACGTTTAGATGTTCGGAAACCGGTAAAATGACAGTGTAATAAAAATATATACATTATTTTTAGCCAAAGAAAAATTTCAAGTCGCATTGTCTGAACAGTTTTTCAAAATGACGGACTCCGACAATGACACCTTCTGCAAAAAGATGAGGAAGGCCACCAGAGAAATTCACGCTGTCAGTGATGCTCTTGTCAACGCCAAATTAGTTTTTGGTAGGAAATTCAGTATTTTCTATATACCGTTATCATATTAACAAATCGAATTATAAATGTCCACTGCGCAAACCTTATACCTAGGTAAAAAGTTTCTTCATACTTTAGGATCACACTCTAAACACTAACGAAATTAATTTCTTGAATTCAGTGAAATTATAAACAAGCCCTTGTCATTCTGGAATATCGTATTGTTAGTTTTCTATTAAAAATTGGGTTAATTTCATTCATAAATGTTCAATTTTCTTGTTACTGAATGATTGTTGACCACTAGATGGCAGAATATAAAAGCGCGAAAATGTGGAAAATTCAAACATGAGCAATTACGAAACAATCAGTTTATTAAGGATTTATTGTTTTGTACCGATTTTTTTTTGTGTTCAAAGGAACTGCATATTTTAAATTGTTTTATGAGTTTTCAGACTTACGCATCCATTGAGTTTAAATGTTCATGGACAGAAAGTATTTTTAGAAAATCAATACACTTAAGTCTCGCCTCATGAGAGGTTTCGGGCATGGCCTGAAATGGCCTACACATAAAGCGATCGTAAACAGGACCGTATGAAGCATTTCCAGAAGGAATACAAAATATTAATGAATTGTATTTTGTACAAATATAAGTTTTTGTTATCGTAAACGATGAACCTTGCTTAATAATGAAGACTCATTAATGAAAAGAGGGAGAATCGAGACTTCAGTCTAGCTTTAAAACGTAGAATCAATTTTTTTCAAGGTGAAAAGGTTAGAAGAATTTCATTTTTGATCTTTAATTTAATTAAATGTTTGATCTTGTTACTTCAAAGTACTAAATTTTGAATAATATTATTAAATGATACAAATTCCCAGTTTCTCTAATTCGAGATGAACATTTCTTCAAAATGAAGCACTGTCTGTAATTTTTTTGTTTCGGTTTTAAATAACTGGTGCATTACTTATATTGTGTAATCGGGAACTTACAATTTTCTAAGTATCATAAATAACTAATAATTAATAAATTAATTAATAATTATAAATTATTTAATATTATAAAATTTGTCATCATAATTTATGATTTCAAATTATAAATATTAAAGAGTTAGAGCTTCATAATTGTAATTATCATATTTTATTCATTAAATGTGCATTATATTTTATTTTCATTTTCCAGTTTGCAAAAATCAATACTTTAATATTGTAATCGGACTTGCAGGATTACAAGGCTTGTAGATATTTAATTTTTTAATGAGTGTATTGTTAACTTGAAATTATTTTATAATGAGCTTTAGTTCAGATTCTGTTAAAACTTGAATAAAAGTGCAGTTTGATTTATTTCGAAAATTGCACTCCTTTCTATTTGACTTCCTTCAAATTAAAAGGATGTCAACTTAAACTTGAGTCTGAATTTTTTTTCGAAAAAGAAATCTTTTAAATATACATCATTCTGCAAGGAACTCAAATATTGCGGAAGAGAATAAAAAGAATAGAAAAAATCTAATTTTAAATTTTTCTGCGTAGCTTTTCACGACGATTCAGTGTGGGCAGATGGTCTTCTAGTCTTTTATGAAGTATTTCGATACCTGGAAGGAGCAATGGATAGATTAAAAAATACAAAAGTTGGCCTTCTTAATATTCCAGGTCTTCAAAGAACAGAAGCTTTCGAACAAGATTTAGAGTACTATCTAGGAAAAGGATGGATGAAGAGTTATACCCCGAGGTAATTACTCTTCTTGATAATAACTAAAACCTGTTTTTCATCAAAACTGAATAACTTTCAATTTTGTTCATTCAAAATTTTAATTTAAGCTCTACTAAAAATTCCAAATCAAATTTCAATCATTTCCGATATTCTTTAGTTGCCTAAATTATTTTTCAGTGACTCGCTTTTTATTTAATATTCATCATCAATAAAATTTTTTACTAGCACTCTTCAAATAAAATACTAATCATTTTTCTCAGAACCAGCGTAGTTAAATACTTGATGCGCCTGAGAGAAGTAGAAGACACAGATCCGTCTCTTCTAATGGCGTACATTTACCACTTGTACATGGGTTTATTGAGCGGGGGAATAATTCTTCGGCAGAAGAGACAACTCGTGCAAAAAATTTCGCCCTTCAAAGGTGAGAACCTGGCCGGTAATAATATCACCGACTTTGGGGAGTACAACATATTTCAGTTGAAAAAAGAAATGCGCAGCACGATGAATAGAATTGCCGACATGTTAGACGAAGATACGAAAAACAAGTTAATCGAAGAAAGTAAAATAGTCTATACCCTTAATAATGAAATAATTAGAAGTGTAAGAGGTGCGGGCACTGTTATCGTAAAGAAAATATTCTACTTCCTCGGCACGATCACTTTAGTCGCTCTCGTCTTCCTCTACTTCTTCAAATAATAGGTTTTTAAGATCCTTCCTTTAAGTTATTCGAAACTGTACATATATTTTTTTAATTGCACAACTTCCTGCGAGTAAATTATTACTACATTTAAGAATATAGTTTCAAAAGATATAGGACCAATCGGTTGTACTCTGTTTGGTAATTATTATCATTCTCCTCCCAACAAGTTGTTCTTTCGACAAAAAACCAGGTATGTAAATGCCTGTAATTTTTATGAAAGTCCATACGAAGGGGTTTTCTAATCTCAGAATATGTATTTTAGGTAAAAACTCAAAAATTGAAAAAAGCTACCTAGATTTTGAAAATTTTATTAGGGTTTCGTAGCACCGGACTGAAATTCATACTGCTGATACAATATTACAATATAACAAATTGAACAGTTCAATTTAAATTCATTCACCATTTTTTGGTCTTTAACATGCTGACGCACCTACAGCCAAAAACAATCGATCGACTTTGATGAAACTTTACAGAAATGTATTAAATAAGTTATACATATGCTGCTTTCGGAGGAAAAATTAATACACAAAAACAGCAGTCTTAGATTCAAATATCAACAAGATAAGAACTTAATTTGTTCTTTCATATAAAACCATCGTAGACTAAGTAATATCACTGGGTCGCCGTACAGTGGGCATTTTTAATTACTTGAAAAACCAGTGACGCAATTTGTTTTAATTTTTGTGGATGAATAAAAAAAATGTAACAATTATTTAGTTCTACAATTTGAAAAGATACCGATTGGTTCTCTTTCTAGCGAAAGTTTCAATAATAGCTCAAATTGTAAAATGTATGAAAAATAATTTATTAAATGAATGAGTGACATCTTGTTCCAGATATGTAAAATAAAAGTGTACGAATGTTTATAACATTAATGTTACTATACACCATGTGCACGGAGTTAGGGAAGAATACAAAATCAAATTAGCCATCGTTTTTCGCCGAGTAAAGAATAAAGAGTAAAACTTAGGTTTACGATATACTGCTCGATAAAAAAGTACTGTCGAGACAAAAGTCTGAGATCGTGCGAAATTATTACCTAAAATAAATCTTTCTCAATGATTAACGGAAAATAACACAATCTATACTTCTTAAAACACAAAAGAAAACTACTTTCATTCACGTTTTCCTCATACTCTTGTCAACAAAACGTACCTTCTTCCTATCGATTTGAAATCATATTCAAATACTAAAATATCTCGGCAAAACAAACCCGCGAAGTATTTGCTAAAAAAAATATCACTACAAATTTGTAGATCACAGCTCTCTTCTCTTAAAACTCGTCGAGCAGAGGTTCATAGGCAATTAAGAATTACCTTCTTATCAAATTTGAAATGCGCCCATATTCTAGTACGAAACTCGCTTTTCGAAAAGTTTAGTGCGTCCTTTGGCGACGAAGTTCCTTGCCTGCCAGCAGAAAAAGGAGATTTGATTGCTTTCAGTTCGGGATTCGATTTTCGAGTAGACTCTCCGAATAGTTGAGACTTCAAGTTTCCCTTATCACCTACGAATAATGTATTCAGTTTGAAAAAGGTTTACAGATTTGAAATCAAAGTTACATTAGTTGAAAGACATTGTGCCACGCGTTTGCATAACTGCACTTAACTTTGATCTTCCACAAATCTTTGATCTTCTGAATTTAAAGATGAGAATAACTTTTGTTGGAAATTACAAATGATACTAAATTGAAACCGACCGGTAAGTGTGAAATATATTAAGGCTAAATATTAAGAAAAATTGTGCCATCCAGATTCGTAATTTGTATTAAATTAAAAAATATATAATTGTAAGACATTGATTTAAATAACAGGGTCATATTTTTTGAAAGATATTTTTAAATCATGAAAGATAAATGAATTACGAATAAGTAATTCAGCTAATGCTCCTACCTTTTAATTCTTTTCCCCCTGGGTGTTTCTTGGCAGAATGAATCGTCGGATCGTTAAAACCCGTAGACTGAAGACGTGGAGGACTCTCCGTCAATTGTTTAGCAAGCAAGGCCGGTGATTGATCGTTGTTTGGATCACCAAATAAATTACGTTTGAACGCACTCTTTGAGATCAAGTTTTTATTTTCGTGAACACTCCTGCGACTTCGAGCTGGAGAAATGTTCGTTTGACGAGCATTTCTCAAGTCTGATACTTCACTCTGTAATGCGTTAAACAAAATGTTAATACAGAGTATAAAAATTGTGTATATATATATGAAAGAGATGAAAATAAAGAAAGACTACTTGAGAAATCATCTGCTGCTGTCGTTTACTCTTTGATGAATTTTCGACATCACCGACAGACTTATGTCGGTGTCTACGCGCTGGCATGCTCTTTTCACGTTGTTGCTTTTCTTGAACCCAACGTTTCATGCGTCTAAACATAAGAATTATTTTAATTAGACGTTAATTCGTTATTGGCAACAGATATAAACTCACTGACTCAGTATCAGACTCAGTATTTGATTTTTAAGAATTTTTTATGAAATAAACCCATTTTCAATAAAAATGTTGGTTATCTAGTTCTGTACTGCCACCGTTTATTTGTAATTTTGTGTTTTGACCTTTTTTTTGTTAAAAATAATACATGCTCATTGCGGATCCTTTCAGATTTTAAATCTATACATTTCTACGTTTCTAGTTTCTACATTTTTTTTTATTAATGAATTCAAATTTGTATTTTTTTTAGCTCGAGCCTTTGGAATCTGAAAGCTTTTGACTCATTTGATGGGTTCTAAATTTCGTTTTTCAATTTGTAAACTTTTAGTTAGATATCTTTTAAACTTGAAAGTACATAGTTGAGTCGCGAAGGCTTTAAAATTTGATAATTTCTCAATTTCAAGAAAATTCATTCAAATTTGGAAGTTTTAATTCATTTTTTTAAATGCAATTTAATTTTAATTCATCTTTTTCAAATTGGGAGTTTAAAGAATTGTTTGGTAAGGATCTTTAAATTTGAATAGTTTCGAATTTGATTTCCTCTAAAGTTTCTATTTTTTTAAGACGTGAATTGTTCATATAGCTGCACAGTGCACAAGCATAAATTGTGGCACGCATTTTAGAATATTATATGTTTCTATTTAAAAAATTAATCGCAGCAAAAAAAGGAAAAAAGGTCAAATTCTGAAATATAGGGGCTATGAGGGATTTTGAGAAAAATAGGGGAAAAGGGGGAATAGGGAACTGACTCTGATCCCTGATTCTGTTAAAATCCCCGGGGATCCTTGCCCCCTGGAAAACTCTCCAACTTTTTCAAATCCCTTGAAATCTATAGAAATTCCTTACAGGTAATCTTATCAAATCTTTCATCTGAAATCCTAAGAATCCCTCAAAATGTAAAATTCCCTAAAATCTTCGAAATCTTTCAAATTTTTTGAAATCTTACGAAATCAATGGAAATTTTTTAATCTCTTGACATTTTCTATAATCCTACAATATTCTTTGAAATTTCATGAAATTTCTCGAAATCTTTTAAAATACACTATATTCTTTAAAATCCTTTGAAATTTTTCAATTCCTTGAATCTTGTGAAATCCCTAGAAATCTTTTGAAATTCTGTAAAACGTCTTGAAATCTTTAATACCTTTTATAATCCCTTTAAAAATGTTTAAAACTCGGAAATCCATTGAAACCCATAAAATGCCTCGAAATCCCTTCAAATTTTATTCCATTTCATTTACTCCCTAAAGTTTTCCACAAGATTCTTTGAAATTTCCTTCAAATCCCTTGAAATCCTTTGATATCTTTGAGAAACCCTTTAAAATACTTTGAAATTTTGAAAATTCTTGGAAATTTCTGCAATAAGTTATTAGCAACAGACATAAACTCATTGACTCAGTATCATTTAAACAATCAATCAATCTTACTTGTTACTTACTTTACAAAAGGAACGACCATAAAAAACGCGTTTGGCCCAACTCCCATCTTAACTTTCGGAGTCATGTCTTTTTTGTTGCTAGGCAAGTCGGCCAGTGCGAACCACTCAATATTTTTTATTTCCTTGCGGGTCAATGGTTGAAATTTCGTATCCTTTTGAACACCGGATATAATATAAAGCCTCACAAGCTGATCGTTAATAATTGACTCAATGAACTCATTTTTATCAATCAGGTTAGAAATATCAAAACCTGTTTCTTCTAGAACTTCACGAACTGCACAATGAGAAGGATCTTCGTCCTCATTTACTTTTCCTTTCGGGAAACCCCAACTACTTTTCGCCCAGTAACTTTGGACGAGAAGGACTTTGGTTAGATCTTCATTCAAAACAATCGCTCCGAAGGTTGGGACGTTTTGCTTGTACTCTCTCCATTGATCGATTATTGAATCTATCTTAGCCACATGTCGTTTTAAAAAATGAATGTGCTGGAACATGTGCGTGGCAAATTCTTTCATGCCACATGATTTTAGCTTTGAGTTTTCTTCCGCACAGTAAAAATCTAGATAAAACCAGTGTGCCAATTCGATTTGAAAGCAAATGCGAACTAGATCCTTCCTTTCCTCTTCGGGAACGTTGATAATGAAGCGACTGTAATAGTATACATTCTTATGTGATAATAATAACGAAAAATCCATTTCTTAAAGCTTAAAATGTATACTGCATATTCATCAAGCAGACAGCAGGTTGTTTAGGGGCCGTTCAAGAACTACGTCACGCTATTCTGAAAACTTTTTCCACCCATCCCCTTCTTCGCCACAGATCATCACACAAAGCTTGACCCCCCCCCCCCCAGGGTGACGTCACAAACATGAACACCCCCCACCCTCAAGTCCAAATTTTTTCTTCGATTTCACTTGATAAAGGCCTAAAATAAAACACCAAAAATACAAACATAATATTTTAATAGACTTCACAGCCCAAAATTAATATAGGTACCATATTGAATTTAATATGAAACGCTTAAGATTTCAAGTCGAAATATATTGCATTTTCAACAAAATTGTTGAATTTTCAACCAAAAAAATATTAATTTTCTACCAAAAGAGATGAGTTTTCAAATAAAAAAGTTTAGACTTCTAAAACGAACAGTTGCATTGAATAAAAGTTGAATCTTCAAGCCAAAAAGACGAATTATTTAGAAGACAGTTGAATTTTAAACCAAGAAAGACGACTTTTCAACCAAGAGGGACAAATTTTCTATGAAAGGAGACAAATTTTCAACAAAACAGTTGAACTTTCGAAAAAATATGACTTTTGAACAAAATCGTTCAAATTTCAACCTAAAAAGATGACTTTTCAACCAAATAGTTGAATTTTCAAAACAAAATTAATTTTCAACCAAACAGTTGCATTTAAAACCAAATAGTTGAAATTTCAAGAGAAAGATACGAATTTTTAACAAAATAATTGAATTTGAAACCTACAAAAATAAATTTTTAACAAATGGGTCGAATTCTTAAACAAAAATGATTACACTTCAACCAAAAGCAGTTGAACTTTGAAAAAAAGTTGAATTTTCAGGCCAAGAAGACGTATTTTTTAGAAGACAGTTGAATTTTCAATCTAAAAGATGTATCTTCTATCCAAAAAGACAAATTTTCAACAAAACAGTTGAGATTTCTACCCGGAAATATGAATTTTTGACCAAAAAGTTAATTTTCAACAAATAGTTGCATTTTCGACCAAAATAATAGAATTTTCAACCCAAAAAAAAAAACGAATTTTCTACAAACAGTTGAATTTTCAACGCGAAAATATTAATTTTCAACCTAATAGTTGGATTTTAAACTTGAAACAATCAATATTTAAAAAAGTGGAATAGTTGAATTTGCCGTTCAAAAAATTAATTTAAAAAAAAAAAGAATTTCCAACAAAATAGTTGAGTTTTCAACCAAAGAGGTCGATTTTCAACTACACTTATGTGCCCCCCATTATTGTGCCGGCTTCTCGGTCGTTCACGCTTAAATGCTTCTGTCTCCCCCCTGAGCATCCCTTGACGCCTAATGCTCAAAGTCTTCGCTCGTTCAGTCAGCGACGTATTAGCAGTTATTTACATCTCGAGTCTCTGCGCATATACTTGTGTACCCACCGGGTTCACAGATTATAAATGCGGTCCTGAGTGTTTACTGACTCGTTGATCTAAATCCGGTTGAAACTAGATTTTAATTTACTGTGCCGACCAGACACGAGGGCGGCACACTAACGGGGTATGAGTGAGGTTGAATTTGCAATCAAGATTAATTTTCTACTAAAAAAGACGAATTTACAACAAAATACATACATTTTCAACCTAATAGTTGAATTTTCATGTAAAATCCAAAATTTTTAACAAAGTAGTTCAACTTTCAACCAAGTACTTGAATTTTTAACGAAAAAAGATGAATTTCCAGTGAAAAATTTAATAGTTGAATTTTTAACTAAAAACGATCAATTTCAAACTAAAAATGGATTAGTTATATTTTCAGTTAAAAAAATTAATTTTCAATTTAAAAAAAAAAAGTAAAATTTTCAACCAAATGGTAGAGTTCTTCACCAAGAGATGAATTCTGAACCAAAAATATAATAGTAGACTTTTCAATTAAAAATAATTAACTTTCAACAAAAAATAGTTGGATTTTCTTATTGGGTTCTATTAATTCAGTTCGCATTTAAGTGAAAAAACGAGAAAACGGGAAAATATCTTGAAAACAGGAGAAAAAATAGGAATTCTTACAAAAGGGTAGGAGGGTAATAGGGGAAAGAGTGTGAAGTCTGCATTTAGATGCTTTACTTGTAAAATAAAATCACTAATTTTCATTTTTTTAAGCATTTCAAAAAAAAATTCATTCACATCTATACTTTTCATGCCACAAAACCTGCCCCCAACCCCTGGCAGTGTGACGTAGTTTTTGAATGGCCCCTTAACTTATGAACTCGCATTTCTTAAAAAAAAAGAACATAGTTGCAAACAAATTTTTGGTATGTACCGTTCGTGTAATTAATTCGTAACGTTCAAATACAAACAAGTTTCAGATTCATATACAATCATGAGATGAAAGACCAGCAAAAATGAATTTAATATTTTTATCACTATATAGACGAGTGAAATAAGAACCTCTTTTAAAAACTAATATAATTTCGCTCAAGATAGAAGAATTTAAAATGGGCTGTCTAATACATAATTTTTATGTCTATTAAATCATATTTTCTATCTAAACTGATGAACAATATACAAAAGAGAAATGGATTGCCTAACCTCAAAATTCATTCAACAAAACAAGAATACTTTTAGAGCTACGCTTTACGTATTTTTAACTGTTTTTGACATAAGATAAATAGTTCTCATTTTTTTTATTGTACAAAAAAAGAATATTGCTTAAGGATTATTATTCACAAATAAATACAAAATACAAACCTGCTCAAGTCATCGAGAATATCTAAGGGTATAGAGTGTTCAGACATTGTGGTAAAAGGTCCGCTTTTATAATGACGAGATAATAAAATACCTCAATTATTATTTAAAGGTGTTCAAAGAACCAACCAAATAAGCCCTTAAAAATTTGGTTTATGTTAAAAATTGCCGACAATTCGTCACTTTGTTCCGTGTTCCATTTGTTGTAGTTGTGTCCGTTTGCAGTCATGCGCACTGCATGCTGTCTGTACAGCATGCGCAATTGGAAAAAATTGGTTACACCATATTTCAAATAAGAAAAATAATAGCTTGCCAAAATATGCCAATAACTTTAAAATTAGAGAAAATAAATGCTTTCACTGTTAATTATATCAAAATTGCTTAAAACTCAATTATTTCTTGCAAAATATTAACAAATAAAATGATTGAAGACATAAAAATCTAATCGAATATAAATTACGAAATAGTTCAAATATTCGTGAAGTACACTGGAACCTCTATATAAACCCCTTCCGTTTACGTCATTCCAAGAATTTCGGTCAAGGATGAGGGGATGCAAGGATAGAGAGAGGCGCTGAGAGCGCAGCGGAGTTGAGCAGTTCCGTAGCCACAAAACGGGTAGGTCGTACACTTGCGTACATACTTCGCAATTATGTTTAAATACACGCGGAAAATTCTCTTTTCATTAATTAGGCTTCATTATTAAGAAATGTTTACCTTTTATTTTTACAAAAATCTACATTTGTACAAAATACAGATAATTAATATTATGTATTCCTACTGGAAATGGTTCATACTGTTTACATCATAGAAATTCTTCGAAGGTCGTCGCGACCATCGCAGGCCATATCCGAAACCGTCTCTAAATCTAGGTTCCAGAGTATTAAAATTAATTACTTTTGTACATTCATTTATTTTCTGTTATTTATATATTGTTCATATAAATGAAAAAAATATTGATCAAATTGTGCGACATTTATAATGCATTGATTTTAATCTGGTACTGAATTATTCAATTAGTAAGTTCTAGAATCGTGTTTAATATATTTTCCACATTTTCAGTCTCGTTACATAAGTGTAGATTCCAATTATTCACGTCATCCAAATCACATTCCGTCTCCATGTCGTCGATGCCTAAAAAAAATCAATTTTTTGAAAACCTTTTCAAAATAAAAACTTTCTGATTTATAATTGATTCAACTCCTTTACCTGCTGTAAAATTCCAACCCCGTTTTCTTCTAACAGTTTCACTACAACTTATTCGTATAGTTTTACAAATTTCACCATAATTATCTAAAAACCATTGAATATCCGTTTTTCTTCTTGCATCGCTTACTATCCAAATAGCTTTGTTCTCCGCTAAAGAATAATAAAATAAACTTTAAATTGATAAAGAAACCTATCAGTGATTTATCAAATGTAAATTGAATATTTTTATTTAAAAAGTTCTGAAATTTTTTCTTGGACACTTTAATTTGTAATTAATATCGGGATTAATATATAACTAAATAAGTGAAGAATTTAATTTAAATAAAAATTACTCAGCAGTTTAGTACTTTTCCAAACATATGTACAATGCTTCAAAGAAAAATGGATTCTTAATAAATTCAAGATTATTATCATACTCTACCATTGTACATTTCAATGGCTGCTCGACAAAAGTAACCATAATCTTTTTTTCTGGTTTCTTCCCCCCATTTAACCATTTCAAGTCTGTATTTTTCCTTGTAGGCTCCATCTCCAAGCAGTTGACTAATGTCCAAATTTGAAGTTTTAGCCCAATGAGTTTTTATTGGGCCTGACAATTTTATAATAACACTTTTATCGCTGCCGATTCTAGAAATAATGAATTATTAAGTTAATTTTCCTAATTTCAAAGTCCCATTCTTCTTTTAATAATTTATTTAATATTAATATATTTTTAATATTAGAACAATAATTATTACCATGAAGACTCCATTAATTATTTTACATAAAAAGCATATTATATTTACCTTAATATAAAATAAATTACCTTGTTCTAATATTTCAAAAATTGAAATTTTACCAAGAAATTGATAATCGAAAGTGTTATTATTTTCATTGGCAGGTCTTAAAAGAATTAGTAGGCCACTGGACTTTGCTTCCTTATACATTCAATTATGCTTTATTTCGAAAAAATAATAATAAATAAATTACCTCTCATATAATTTATCCGTGATATGATCTTTTCCCGATTTTCTCTTTCCACTAAATATTAAAATATGAGCGGGTTTCGTTGACATCTTTTGATTTCGCGCTCCTCGATGATCAACATTACTGTTCACGGCTGCCATTTTGGATTTCACTAACGCTCTCGCTTGAAATGGAATAAACTTTCTCTTTTTATAACTTAGGAATTTAAAGAGATAAGCCTGCAGGAAATTGTCAACTCATAGATGATGGTTATTAATATTAATAATATTGCAAGAGTTCAAAGTCAAGATCCTACGTCTACACTCAGTCAAGAAAATGATAAAACCTTTTAAGTTGTAACATTTTTAGAAAATAATTACACAATTTAATTTCCGAATATTTATGGAATATAAAACAGGAAACAACTCATATCTCCTTTAAGTTCATAAAAAACAGAAAACGCTGACCGCAATGAGAAACTAGAAGGTATATTAATTTTTACTTCAACGCATAGAAAATTACATAATTAAGCAACTTAATAAATGAGACTAGAAAATTGATTTTATCTTTTATTAAAGTAAATAATTACAACGAATTTATTTCTTAGATTCGCGTAAAGCTACACGTTCGGCTGCCCTCTTAATCTGTGCTTTTGGTTTCAGATTGTGCTTCTTAGCGAATCGCTGATTACGCAAGAATTTCAAGTCCATCTGTAAAATGGTTATTCTTATATTACATTTCGTTAAGTTCAGAAACCAATTTCATTGTTTGAAATTTTTTGAAACTATCAGTTTTATGCACTAAAAGATACTGAAAAGTTAAATGATATTCATTTTTTTAATGAAGAAAAAACAAGCTTCCGAATTCAGAAAAGATACAAATAAATGTAATGCCTTCTGATTTTCTTTCAATTTTCACAAATACACAAAAGTATAATTAAAAGAAAAGATAATTAGAAGCAATGAAAATCCTCCTTCTGAATCCAGAGAACTAATTCTGATTTTCTTATTTTTTTAATTGACAAATTAATAGGTCCTGGACTAAATTTCAAAATACATTCCTCTTTATAACTCAAAAGAACAGATAACTTACACCAAGGGTAGATTCGTGCCTGTTACGCTTTGGCTTCTTGATTCCATTGCGGTGAGCCTTTCTGCCTGAAAATTTAATTCTTTAATTAAAAGTACCCTTTTTCAAACGAGTTATTAATAATTAAATTAAAAACAAAATGCTTACAATTTAAGAAATTCATAAAAGATTCAAAAATAACTTTACTAATTTTTAAAACTACATGCGACACTGTTAATTCAAATGTTTTATTTAGAATCTTCTGAATTCAATAAGCGATTTAAAACTACAAAATATTAAATCACTCTAAAAAATACAACGTGAAAAAGCATACAACTGAATATTCTAAATATTTAACATAAAATAAAAGAAATAGAAACATATTTCATCTGTATTTATGCACAAAATCATTTTTCATTATCAGGATAGCAACTCAAATTTTCAAATTCGATCCTTCAATTTTAAATGCTTAAAACTGTCCAATTTCAATTTGTAACCGTAGCAATTTTAGAGAATTTCAAATCAAAGTTTATATCAAGTTACATTTTAAAGTGATAGGTTTTTGTTACTGATAGGAATCTTAAAATACCTAATTTTTCTAGGTCCATCGACCAACCTGTTCACTTTTATACATATTTTCCAAATGAGTATTTCTTAAACAAGAAGCTTTTATGAAAATGACAACAAAAATTCAAGATTAAACGAATGCTGCTCGTTATTAATATAAAATAAACTAATACAAAACTCTATAAACTTTTTGCATATAATTACGCAAGATAATAATATCGTTCATTTTTGAAAAATTACAAAAAGCATGTTTGCATTCGACGTCTGACAGTGTGAGGTTAAGTTCTTTTCATGCAATTACGAATTCAATTATAACACTTACTCTGATTGTGATTTGTGTGATTCTTGGACTTGGCCATTTTTCACGTGTGCTTTTCACCGCAATAACTGGAAAATGAAAAAAGAATTGTAAATCTCGCTAAAGATCGAATTTTGCAATTTAAAGTTTGAGGTTGGGTGCTTTACAACAAAAGTATTTTAAAAATTATTTACACACGGCTTATAAAATAAGGCAATATTTTTAGGTACGAATATTTCTCGTGTAATATTTTTATGATAATTTATCAGATCTCCGCAGATTTAACAGATTTTTAGTGAAAAATACGGTTGTTTTGGAAGAACCGAACTGCACTCACCGGAAACAGGAAACGGGAAGAAATCGTAGTGAAAGATGGCGGACTACGGGTGCGCATGCGTATTAATGATCAAAGCAAAAATATTTAAAAATAGGTACATTAAATAGTTTCAATTTTATTTTAACTACTAAATCATTCAAAATTAATTATTGGCGGATATGAATTTCTTTTAAGTCTAATATTATAACTGTATGAACATCCAAAATCTCTTCTCTCAAAAAAAACTGATTTAAAAATTGTGCAGAAAAAGCTGTAAGAAAAGAAGATGGCGGTTTTCTATGTCACGTGACCATATTTCTCCAATCACCTGTCGTTTGTGTTCAGAGAACAGAAAGAAAAAAACACGTATTGTCAACAACCAACAATCAATGACAAGTAAAAAGAAACGTGGATTGTTGAATATTTTAGTGCTACGTATTATTTTAATGTGAATTTTCTCGTAATGCTGAGATATTGTACGAAATCTTCACTGACACGATATGATCCTGTGGATATCCTTTTACACGCCCTTGGATGTGTTTAAAGAAATTTTGAGACAACCCAAATAGTTTGGAGCAAAAACATGTTTTTTAAATCGTGTCGTCATCAGGAACATTACTCAAAATGATAACACTTAACTCGTTTATCTTTATGACATTACTAAAAAATGTAAGAATCACTCTTCTTTTGAAAGTAATTTTTATTTAATAAATTCAATAAATGCTGTTCAATCGAGATGGAGGATTGGTCTATAAGCAAAATGATCGAGGAACATTTAAGGACACAGCACTACGTTGCGAAAAAAGATACGCTTTTGACCAGAATTTCAGGAAAATGTGAGGTCAATGTCAACTCCTTAGAACTGGGAATGCTTGTGGAAGCAGTAGGAACAGAATTGGATGGGATTCGAATAAAAATTAAGGATCTACACGAATGTAGTTCGTGGCACAACACAGAATGGAAATGTCACAGTTATGATCTTATTCCAGTATCGAAAAAATTGTGGCACTATTTAGCTGCAGTTACTGCACCTGGAGATAGAGTGAAAATTGCTAGTAATAAACAATTATGCAAAGATATTGAAAACATTCGAGAGAACAACAGAGTGTGGTTTTCTCCCAATGTCAGTTCACCTGTCAAGTGTCTGGCAACTGTCACTTTAATTGGACCGGTGCCAGAATTAGGGGATGGAATTTATTTTGGCCTTGATTTACAGGTAATTAAATCATTGATTAGTTATAAACTTGAGAAATATTCTTGGGAGAATAATAAATGAATGTGGGAGTCGGATTCGAGAATTTCGGGAATTCCTTTAGGGGTTCATATATTTCCTGAATAAATTAATGTTTTATATTTGTTAACTATTATTGGCCACTGGACCGAGAAATCATGAGATTTCAAAGATTTCAATGAATGAACTGTATTGTAAAATTATTTTCAGGATTTTATTCCTGAAGATGGATTTCATATGATTAATTATTATTTTTAGGAAGGTAAAGAGCCTGCAAATATTAAATTTACAGCAGTGAACAGTATTACACCTTGCAGTCAAGAAACCTTGGACAGTTTCAGAAATGTTGAAAGAAGTAATAATTTTAAATTATAAATATATTTACGGATTATGTGTGATATTTCATCAAATAGTTATTGAGTCCTTTGAGGTCTTAAGTTTTTTGAATAAGAAAACAACTCGAAAAGTATTACAATCCTTACGAAATATTCCTTGATTAAGAATAAATGTTAAAGTGGTATTTCTCTTTTAACAGCGTATTTGAACAACGATATTCTTATACCTAAACGAGCGGAAGATTTTCTTAGTAGTGAAAACAGTCGCAACAATGAATCTATGAAACTCAGAGATACGAATGGATCGATTTTGGAAAGATGTGGATTCGATGATAGTGCTAATAATAATCGTGAACTGATATCTCTCTCTAAAGATGCATTGTTGACTAATTCAATGCATCCAGTATTGAAAACAGTATTAGGTTCAACAAGTGATAATGGCAAAGGCAGCAGAATCCTTGAGGATTATAATTTATTACATTTCGGTAATTATGTGCTTTGACCATGAAATAAATAAACACAAGTCTGATATACCCTATTGCAGGAAAAGATTGTGGAAAAGGCATAATAGTATAATAATCTGATGAGGTCTAAAAAGCTTTAATCATTTTCCAGAATAGACAGTTTTTTATTTTGCAAGGAAATAAATTTAACTTACATTTCTTGTACAATAGGGAAGCGCAAATATCCTGGTTTATATCGCCTATTGTCTCACGTGTATGATTTACATTTTGTAAATTATGCTTGTACTTGAGTGGCCTTCCGCATACCGCGAAGAAGGACAAAAATAACTAAAGCGTTTAAAAATAACCAGCCGCGTATTTCGCGCTTAGACACACCGGGAGAATCGCGAATAATCTTTCCTTTACTGTAATTTTGTTATGAAATGGCGACGATTGTCCAAGACATTCCCCTTTTTCTTTTGCAACAAAAGTGGAATAGTGATACGGATTCAGACGCCTACAGTAATTTAGATATTAACTACAATGACCAGAACTGGATGCACTACGGTGAGAAATGTACGCAGTTCGAAATCTAAAAAATGAAAAACTGTTTCTCAACTTTTCTGAAAATCTCACCTTGTATTTAACGCTTTTTTCGCGAAAAGTGTATTAATATATACAAAATTGATTTAGGATTAATTATGTTCTTAGTGAAGTATGACATTAATTATTACACACAAGATATTTTTATAGATCTTAACTTTTTTTTTGTAGATGACGAGTCTGAAAAAAAGGAAAACAATAAACATGGATTGGTACCTGACACGGGAGATTTGTGTATTGGATCGAATGTTAAAGTACTTTTGGATAAGGAAACACGTTCTGGTGTCGTCAGGTGGATTGGAACTCCAGGAGGCCTCCCCCCAGGAAAGATAATGGCAGCGGTTGAACTGGCAAGAATAACAATCTTTTACTATTTACAAGCCTATCTTATTTTCCACTTCTCATTTTTACTTTTTCCATACTTATTGTAAGTGGAAATAATTTTAATTAGCTTTCTTGATTTAAAATTTAAGACAGAATTAATCATTTTAAATGAGATATTCACACATGTGAAAATTTTTCTCTTTTTAAATCCAGTATTCACAATTATTGCAATTTTGTAACTATAACTATTAATCAAACATTTCTGCAGGATAATGAACATGACTTGGGAACAGATGGAATTTACAAAGAAATAAGATACTTTCAATGTAAACCACAGAGAGCCTTGTTCACAGACATAAAAAAATGTCATCAGTTCGAAACTCCTGTAAGTCTGCAGCCTCAGTATTTATCAGATAATATTTTCACCTTTCTGCCTGTCTTGTGTATAGTAATATGTCATCTATACTCAAGTGCAAAATAATTTTATTAAAAAATATCGTAGATTTGAAATCTTGTGTTAAATTAGACAAGTATGAATTTCATAATCTTGATTTTGATCATAAGTAATTTAATAGTAGAAATTTTGAGTCCATTAAAAAGTGTATTGCAATGAGAATCTAATTCAAAGGTCGATAGCCATAAATTGAAAGGAAATGTGGACAATAATTTCGGGAACATGGAGAGCTCCGTGATTGTCGGAATAGTGCGGCCTATTTTTGTCAAGGGTGATTTGGAGAAAATTTGTGGCAAAAATCGTGGAATACAAGGTCATCACAATTCCTGCTACCTAGACGCTACTCTGTTCAGCATGTTTACGTTTACCAGTGTGTTTGACAATCTTTTATTCAGGTAACATACTCCCTCCTCAGTTCCCCTTTTAATCTGTCATTCCCAGTTTCTAGTTCTAATAAATTTAGAAAATTAATGCATGCCAGGCGACTGGTATTTGAAAAAATTATTCCATTCTTCGTACAATTTACTTATTTTCTAGGCCGCCACATGAAAATGACTGTCCTCAATATGAAGAAGTGCAAAGAGTTCTTCGCGAGGAAATCGTAAACCCACTCAGAAAGAATTTTTACGTGCGAGCTGATCGCGTTATGAAACTTAGAACTTTACTGGAAAAATTATCGTCCATTTCTGGACTTACGAGCGAAGAGAAAGGTACTTGAAAGTTTAATTTATCTTTTTGATGAAAAATATTGATTTGGGATGCCCATTTCAACTTTTATGAATATGACTTTTTAGATCCAGAAGAATTCTTGACGTCTTTAGTAGCACAGATTCTAAATGCAGAGCCTTTTCTTAAACTGAGTTCTGATCAAGAGGCATATCACTATCAACTTTTTGTGGAGAAGGACGAACACCTTAATTTGCCTACAGTACAACAGTTATTGGAACAGAGTTTCTTGACGAGTAATATTAGGCTGAAAGAAGTTCCTTCGTGTCTGATTATACAAATGCCCCGATTTGGAAAATCTTTTAAGATGTACCAGAAAATCCAGCCCACGTTGTTACTGGACGTCACTGATATAATAGAAGATTGTGAGTATTTTTTTGGAGGTTTAAACATGTCCTTGGAGGCGAGAATTGGGTAGAAGTTTTTTTTTATCGATGATGCTAAAATTCTTATTCCAGCTCCAAGGCAGTGTACAGTTTGTTCTAACTTGGCAGTATATGAGTGCAAACAATGTTACGGTGAATGTGGAGAAGGTCTGGAGAGCATAGCTTTCTGCACGGCTTGTCTTGAAAAGGTAAGCACGGTTTCATTCAATTTAAAACATAGATTTGATGTAAAAAACGAAATGACTGTAATAACATACTTTAAACCTTTTAGGTTCACCTTCATGAAAGAAGAGTCAATCATAAACCCAAGAAGCTTACAGTTCCAATGGATTACGCCGTTCTACAGGAACATTGTTCCGTCCCTCGATTATACTTGGAGCTTTTTGCTGTGGTTTGCATCGAAACATCACACTACGTTTCATTTGTTAAATGTGGTCCTGGATCCGAAGCTTCTTGGTGTTTCTTCGATTCTATGGCTGATCGAAAAGGTATTTTTATTTTCTAATCATTATCCTCATGGAATAAAATTTATTTGTTTCATTTCTGGATTTCTGAGACAAAGTGGGAAATTGTAAAATTCAGGCCTTTGAAATTAAAAGTCCTTCAAACTGTAAAAGTTCCCATTGTATTGGAATCGTAGCCGTTTGAAAGCATTTCAAAACAAACTTGTTCTTTTTCACATTACTTCATATGATATTAAGTGTTCCTAGGATTCAAAAAAAAAAAATTAATTCTCGGTGAGAAAATAAACTCACTGTAACTTCTCGGCTTTTTCCCGGTCCTAAAAAATTCCCGGTTTTCCCAGTCTACCATTTTAAGTACGGAAATATATACCAGAAGGTAATCCCAAATTCTGATATATATACAAAAATTAATCTAAAATACTTTAAATTTATCTATTCCTTATTTCCATCTGAAACCTCGTATTGTACCTGTTCGACTTTTGGAAGAAAAATCTTTCCAAATTGTACCATTTTAATTTGTAACACATATTGGTTGAATATTTCAAAGTCGAAAACTTCCGAAATCGAATAATTTTAAATTCGATTATTAAAATGAACAAATACATATTCCAATCCTATTGTTTAAAATTTGTATAATTTCCAAATGGAAGCCTTAATTGTCGATATATTTTTTATAAATTGAATATCGTTCAAGAATTAATTTTATCAAATTGAAAGAGCTTTAAAATCAGCAACTTAATTTAATCACATTCAAGAGTAAAAAATATCAAATTGGAAGCGTCCAAAATTAAAAAAAGCTTAGAATTGAACAATTTTCAAATAAATAAGTTCCAAATTGAACAATATTTAAATGTGAATGGCGTTAAAAACAATGTTGAAAAAGTATTGGTCTTTTATTAGTAACAAAAATTTCAAACCTTAAAGTTTTCTATTTTGAGAATAGTTCAGATTAGAAATCCTTCACAATTGATAATAATTCAAATAGAAAAGATTCGAGTTTAAAAAAGAATGAAGTTGAAATTAAACAAAGAAACAGTAAATTGAAATTTTTCAACTTAGCAAGAAGTTAAATTTATAAAAAGAACTAGAACCTGAAAAGTATTCCAATTTGAAGAAACCTTCAAATCGAAAAAAAATTTTAAACTCAGGCAACTCAAGTTCAAAATGCTTGTAAACTACCTATCATTTTGTCTCATTCGAAAATAATGTAAGTTGATAAGTTAAACATTTTTAAAAGAAATATTTTAGACGTGATAGTATTAATTATATAACATCAAAAACAAATGTTAAATGGGTATAGCAATTTTTAAGTTTGAAATCTACATATATCTTGACTTAATAGTCAATTTCATTTGCGGTAATATAATTTGCAAGTCCATATGATTTTGTGCTAGAAAGAATAAATTTCAATTCACTACATATTGTTTATTATTTTATTTATTTTTTCCATCGAAATCCGGTGAGCGTAGACACGGCCTTTTTATTTACGTTTAACGTTTTATCTCATTTTTATTGATAAAAAACGAAAACATTACAAATTTGAGTTCTTTATCTGAAACTTTTACTTTGTATTCCTGAAGAAATTGAGTTTTCGCAATTTCACGACTTTTTGAAAGCATTCTAGTCGATTAGAGGCCTGGGTGATTTATATATTTAAGTTTGTTCCACTATTTAGGTACTGTTTTTCCAAATCTGTCAGGGTGTCTACCAGACAGATGATTTTAAATTCCCGGTTTTCTCGTAGTCAATTGTTAATTTTTCCCAGTCAATTTAAAAGAATGCAAAAGGTTTGAATATTTTCAACGGTTTTTAAATATTTCAAGAGACTTCTAAATATTTTCAAAAATTTCAAAGATTTCTGATTTGGAACAGGGAATTCTGGAAAAGAATTATAATTCTGAGTTGGAACATCAGATAATTTTTGGCCGCAACAATTAGAATTCGGAACAGAGAATTTTGTAAAAGAATTATAATTTTGAATTTGAACAGGGACTTTTTTTTAAATTCTATTTTCTAAATCAGCATTAAAATTACTTTCTACAACTCCAGTTCCATGTCAAAAATTCTCTTTTCCAAGTCAAATAATAATTCGTTACGAAAATTTCCTGTCCTAGAGTCTAAATCATAATTTTTTACGGAAATTCCCTGAGGGTAGTTTCGAAGTCTGGCAAATTTTTATGTGAAAAAAAAAAAATTTTTAATTTCAAACAAATTCTGATTTGGAACAAGGAATTTTCAAAATCTGATGAATTCTAACTTGGAACAGGGATTCTTTTTTGTAAATTCTTTTTTTATAAATGAGAACATTATTTTTCAAAATTTCCCGTTCCATGTCCAAAATTATTTGTTCCAAGACAGAATTGTAATTCTTTACGAAATTACCTGTTTCAAAAGACATAATTATAATTTATTTCCAAAAGTCCCTGTACCAAGTCAGAATTAAATTTATTAACAAAATATTCTATTATAATTCAGAAATATAGTAATTCCCCTTTTTCAATATTTGTAAGAGGGAAGTTTCAAATTGTTACGAATTCTGATTTGGTACGGGGATTTTTTTATATTCCCTTCTTCTAACTCAGAATTAAAATTCTTTTAAAAAATTCCCTGTTCCAGGTAAAATTATATTTTTTCTAGGAAAGGAACTTTCCTAATGTAAAAATTATAATTCTTAACGAAATTTCCTGTTCTAAAGTGAACCTAAAACAAATTTTTTTCCGGAAATTGTCTGTTTCAAAGAGAAAATAATATATTTTTACGAAATTCCCTGTTTCAAAATCAAAGTTATAATTCTTTACGGGAATTTCCTGTCCCAATTACCAAAATTATATTTCTTAACTAAAATTTCCTGTTCGAAGTCAGGATAATTGTATCTTTACGTGCATTTTTTTATAATCCTTTTATTTATTCCTGGTCTCAACTCAGAATTATAATTCCTTTGAGAAAATTCAGTGTTTCAACTCAGAATTAGAGTAGTAAAATATATGAAACCACTTTTAATGTGCATATTAGTACATTCGAGAAAAAAATCCCGGTCACTGAATGAAATTCCCGGTCAAGTAGACACCCTGTTTATGCCACCGTTGACAATATTTTTGATCTCTGAAGTGAGTGCGAGCCCTGTATTCGTCATATCTAACAGAAATTGATCTTTTTTTTCGATTCCAGGAGAACAAAACGGCTATAATATACCCGAAATGGTTCCATGTCCCGACTTTCCATATTGGTTGAGCGAGGAAGGAGCCAACGAATTGTCGAAAGTGACCGACGATCGAATGCTACCAGAGCATGCGAAACGTCTCTTTTGCGATGCGTACATGTGCATGTACCAGTCCCCCGATGTCATGATGTATAAATAAACTTAAGTGAACGACGTGTTAGGTAAGTTAGACTAGTTTTATAATTTAATATTCAGAATTTTTACAATCACGTGCGCCAATTATAGACATTGGCCAGGTAGGGACACAAAGAGAATGTAACACGATAAAATGTAGTTACTCTAATTAAATGATCTTTGTCTGTAAAAAATAGAAGTTACAGTTAAGCTTTGACAGTATTTACACGAATGTTTTTAACATTAAAATAACGCAATTATGACAATATGTGCATCATTTCGAATCCTTTGACTTCTGTGAAAAATTTTTTTACCGATGTACTGCAATAAACTCGAGATGTTTACACTTAATTCTTGCCGTTTGAATTCTGAATGAGAACCTCCTATAGAATTTAAGAAAACGCTCGAAATCGATTTCTCATCTCTGCAAAGCCATCGTTCTTTGAACTTTCTGAACTTCTAAAAAAATGTCTGAAACTGCGAAGGCTGTCCGAAATTTGAGAGGAAGAAAATTTTAGACTATTTTGAAGGGAATTTCTTGATAAAGAAAAGTTAATGAATATTTCAAACGTAAAGACCAGACACTGAATTCATTTTTACATCCAATTAATTATTCGTTCGATCTTCTCCATACAAAATTAAACTACCTACATCCTCTCACATGTTTTCCGTACTATTCTCTCTTAATTTACAAATCTGATACCTCACAAAGACAGCCTTTTGCATGTCTACTTACATTTTGATTTCTTCTTGATAATCTTATGTAAGTGATTTTGTAATTTAAACATAAAGTAGGAAGTTAAGGAGAATAAGTTTTGAATACGTAGGTATGTAACAAGCTTATGAACTAATAAAAGACTTCGGACAATAAGCAATGAGAGGTGTAATGTGTATCTTTAAAACTGTTTTTAAAAGTTACATAAGTGCACCGTAACCTAATGTCACAAAATGGTGAATTTCTCTTTCACCTGGTGCAAATTGAATGAAACATTGGACTGTGATATATTTTATGGTGTAATTGCTAATTCTCCCTGAAACTGATTATCTGGTTGAGATCTTTTTCTGAAAATCTAAACTTCAACATCTTCCGCTTAAAGGTATTATTGATTCCGAGTTGGATCGTTCTGCAGTCTACATGGTAATAAACAAAACATACGAAAAATGAGTACGTGTTTATAAGTCCATCACACAAGTGTGCTCAAACCGAATGATCTAAAATCAAACACACCAATATCGAATTCCGTTGAACATCTTTCAGTAAACACTACACAAATAGGAGTAACAATATTTAAAAAGTGATTAAATAGTGTATATTCGCTTAAAATAATATGCTAAGCGAATTTACTCATATTAGGAGAATCAACTTACTCATCCTTTGTGCCAAACAGAAGTCTAACAATAAGCTTAAAGACTGAAAGTCAGCCTGAAATTCAGAATTGATTATCACATCAATGATCAAAAATCCGTCATTGATAAAGATATGAGACTGCAATTCGAATTTCCTGTCGACTCTGCAACATCCTTAATCTACCTTTTGATTACGAACGAATCCGATCACTTGTAAATAAGTAATTTAATACGTACACAAAGCAAGATTAATTAGGATTAGAGTAACAGACATGATTTAGAATATCAATAATAACTTTTCGAATGTAGATTACGGATTAAGAGATAAAAATCCTCTATTCCCAGAATTGAACTCTCTCTTTAAATTCCAAGGACCTCACTTTTTTTAACTCTTTACCGAAGAATAATTACGGAAAATCGCTTCGTAAGTGTCAATGCAAAAAATACTGCCAATCTCACTGATTTTGAAACTTGGAGATATTAATCAGGAGAAAGTATTTTTATTTGGTGGGAATAGACTAACTGCAAGGCATCCGAAGAGGTTTTAAGTTCTGATACTATATGAAATAAGTAAGGAAACTTTTTAAAAGTTGAAGTAGCTTAGAGCTAGTTGTAATCTTCCTCGTCTTCGTCCATTGTAAAGTCACTCCCAATGCCAGAGTCTAGCGCATAAATGGGGCTAAAAAAATAAGTTCGGTATTTATAATTAAAATTAATAATGAAAAAATAATTAATGCCTGTAATTGAAAGACGGCAGAGTTGATTGCTCACTTTATGGCTCTGCAAGTGAAGAATACGATCCTCTTTAGTTTTTTGTTGTAGAAAAAGTAATTGAAAGACCACAAACAACCGTCTTCCCCAAATGGATCGGACGCCAAATCTGGATTGTAACTGAAAAGCAATTTTGTTTACAATTAAAGTATGTTTAGTCTTCGGTCCGTTAGATTTTTTTTTCTTTATTCGGGAGATGTGAAAGTAGAAGTCCTTGATAAATTACCTGTAAATGTCGCACTCGCTCATGGAAATTTCATCTTCCACAGCGGCCCAAAGAGCAGTACGAAGAGTACGATAATGATCTCCTGCTGTAGCGCTGAGATTGCTGTCAACAGCATTCATGACCCATTGCAAACTTGGTTCTTTACTGAATTCATGACTCTTTGCATCGGAGAAATCGTAATCAGGATGAAACGCAGAATTCAAGGTGGCAATCAAATAGAACAAAGTCTTGCGACTTATTGTGTCACAGAGAGGGCCATCCTCGTCTCCAGAAATACTGCGACTATAATTAAAAAAAAAAAAGACAAACTATTAATTATTCAGAATTTTAATTTCATCCTGCAATTTTTTAAGACAGTATTTTTACTTCAACATGCGTCACTTTTGGAAAATAAAACGACAAGAATCTAACGATCAAATTTGGACAACACACTTTTAAATGTTAATGTAGTTAAATTTGAATGTTGGAAGAGGAAATTTAAATTTTGATTCATTCTGAATATAATTCTTCAAACTTTTACTTGTATCTTCAACTGATATTCAATTTTTTCATCGCCGAGTAGCATACAACTTTCAAATTGAAATTTTTAACAATTTGGAATTATACAAATGTTATTTTATTCTAAAAATTAAAGTATCATCACTTTAAAATTGTTAAAGTTTGAATGTTCCTAAATTCTCTAGGTTCAAATTTATAACTCTTCAATTGCGATTGCTGCAAACTCAGGGTGTCTACCCGATGGGTAACTTTAAATTCCTGGTCATTTCTCGGTTCTCTCCCGGTCAATTTTTAGTTTTTTTCCCAGTCAATTTAAAAGAGTTAAAGAGACGTATAAACATTTTAAAAGATTTCAAAGACTTTCGATTTTCAAACAGGAAATTTTGGAAAAGAATTATAATTCTGAGTTGGAACATCCGATAATTTTTGGTCATAAAAAATTACAATACAATAATTAATTACAATTTTCTTTTTTAAGACAAAATTCTAATTTTTTTCGAAATTCCCTGTTCGACAGTCAACATTCTAATTCTTCACAGAAATTGCCTGTCCGAAAATCGGAATTATAATTCTTTACGGAAATTCCCTGTTCCAAAGTCCTGAAATAAACATTATAATTCTTAACGAAATTTCCTGTTCTAAAGTGAACCTTAAACAAAAATTATAATTCTTTACGGAAATTCGCAGTTCCATCTCAGAATTATAATTCTTTTAGAAATTCCCTGCCCCAAAGTCAAAATTCGAATTCTTTGCGAAAATCCCTGTTCGAAAGTCAAAATTCTAATTCTTTGCGTAAACAGCCTGTCCAAAAATCAAAATTATAATTCTTTACGGAAATTCCTTGCTCCAAAGTCCTGAAATAAACAATATAATTCTTAACGAAATTTCTTGTTCTAAAGTGAACCTTGAACAAAAATTATAATTCTTTACACAAATTCGCAGTTCTATCTCGGAATTGAGGCCGTTGATGCAAAAAGGGCTTGTACGGCAAACGGCTATTTTGAGAAAATCGTCTTTAAAAGTTTTTATCTCAGTACAATTTATCGAAAAGTAATGCAATCCACATAGTATTCCTTTTTCGTTAAGATGTGGCAACACGTCCGCTCCATGTTTCAAATTTGAAAACGATACTTCAATTTTTTTCAAGTTTTAAAAAATGGCTCATAAGCCCTTTTTCTCTAAATGGGGTGAAATCGTAATAAGCTGTTATTATTGATGTTTATATTATCAAATATAATTATTTATTGAACTTACAAGTTTTTTAACATTCTTAAAATAAAAAATTGAATTACATTTTTTTTCTCGGCCGCCGTCGATTGTTTGGCTCTGCACTCAACAACTCTACGGCTGCGAATTTTCAAGGTCGCGCGGACAAGCAACAAATATTAGTTATTGTAAACATTAGAAAACAGACGTGACTTTGTAACATTGTACGTGAAAGACATCGCTGCATCGATTTAAATCATTTAAGGAAAAAGGGCATACAGGTATATACGCCCTTTTTCTATCAACGGCCTCAATTATAATTATTCTTTTAGAAAATTCCCTGTCCCAAAGTCAAAATTCTAATTCTTTATTGAAATCTCCTGCCTTAACTCAGAATTATAATTATTTTAGAAAATTCACTGTTCTGACTCAGAATTAGAGTAATAAAATATGTGAAACAACTTTTAATTTGCATATTGGTATATTCGAAAGAAAAATCCCGGCCACTGAATTAAACTTTCGGTTAATTCCAGGTTAGGTAGACAACCTGAAATTTGAAATTTTATACTCTTTAAAAGAGTTCTAACTGACGCATTGCTTCATTCTAAACTCTTTAATTTAAAATTATTTAATTTTCAATCCTTAAAATTAAAGATTTTATTTGGAATTGTTCAACTTTGAAATGTTCAAACTCAAATTGTACAATCAATTTGTCCTGCGAATGTACCCCTCGATTTTGATTGTGAAAATAAATATATAATAAACCTCTTTAAAATCTAAGTTGACAACTTAACAAATATTAATAAAATTCTCTAGCGTTCCAAACAAACCGCAACTTGGAGTCATGAAATTAATCTTTTCCTCGATACGGAGTATAGTCATTAAGACAATACAATACAAAAAAATACAGTCACGATTGTTTATTCAGACGCCTTTATCTTAAGAAACAACTTTCGTATCCAAATATTTTCGGATAATTTTTTTGTGTGTATCGTTTGAAAAATGATGCAGTCTTGATTGTTCTTCTACGGCTTTAAACAAGAAATACTTTCTTTGTTTTGTAAATAGCCTTCAAGGTCACTACTCTTTCGACATTAAATTTAAACAGGTTTAAGTAAACTAGTTAAAAATAGTTTATTAAAGTTAGACTGATCTAAAAAGACAAAAAAAAACCTGTCCAAACACAATTTTGAACGAGTTTAATTTGGAATTCTTTAAAACTGTTCAACTGTGAAGCTTTAAATTTGAAATCTTTTAGGTTTTTGAAAGCCTTGAATTATAAACAGTACATCATTGAAGACCTTCAATTTAGTATTGAATTCTAAACACTTTAAATTCAAAAGTGATCAAAAAATGACCGTGAATTGGCATTTGAATACTCAGTGGGCTTCTGTGATTTCGTTCAGTGTTTTACAAACCAAAGAATATCTTTGTTTTGTAAACACCTCTGAATGTCAACACTGTTGACCTTAAACTTGAATCAGTTTTCAGTAAAATAGAAATAACTTCGGATCAGTTCATTCTTTATTGAAAATACACTTTCTATCTAGTTCAGGTGTATTTTTCAAACTTAGGACGAGCATAGGCAAGAAAAGAAAGAGCCGACTTTATACCTGCAATAACTTTGTGCTGGCGATGTCCCAAGAGAAGTCTGCGGTGGTGACAGAGCTTGAAGATCATGCGGAGTGACTCCCTGCTCCGAATTAAATCTTTTATAGAGTTGTTTATCATTCCCAGCCATTTTGCAGGAATAGCTCTCGATCCTGCGATAAGACCATTCAGAAAAAATTTCAAAATTCGAGAAAACTAATGAAGTGACCCCTCACCTTCCTATTATTTTGCTGTCACCAGTCGTAATCGACAAAGCGCTGTTGATCGCTTCAAATCGCGAACTCTCCAACAGCTTCATTTTCGCTCTTTTTCTTCTTTGAACTTGGGCAAACGATCTCGCAATAAATGATCTTTGATGTTGTTTGAATCGAGCTGGACCTGTCGTTCAACGAAAGACACTCACGTTCATCGATCGTAGCTCAAAAAAATCTTTGCACCAACAACGTCTTTCAATGAAATAGTTCAGTAGCGACGTGCTGTTAGGAAACTTATACGATTTCGAAGACTTATTGTGTCTTTGAACATTTTTTTCTTGTGTATGAAGATTCCTTTCCTCTTCGAGTGCACGAAGTTGATTGTTGATTTAATGGTTCTTCGCTCGGTGCTGAACTTGCGGTACATTACAAATCAAAAAGAGTAATTGGGGCCCAAATCAACAAGGTTATAGTCTCGGTGCAATTACCTAGCTTAGGAACCTTGGGTTATACGCTTTTCGCGGGCGATTCGCCAGCGAAAAGTAGACTGAGTAGACTCGTCGAAAGCAAACAAATAACCTGACGCTAGTCCAAAAAGGAGTCCGGACCCTGGTCGAGAAAAAAACACTCTTTGCCACTACCTTTTTTCTTGTTCTGGTCAAATCACGGACGCACAAAACGAAAGAGTTGGAGGGCACTTTAGGTGAAGGATCAGTTGTCAAAACTTTTACTCGAGAGCCCGCTAATGGTGAAAATCCATGATCACGAACATTGTTATTCACTCACAGAATTACGGATTTGGAAAACCACCAGCACAGAAAACAACTCCTCAATAAACACTGGGATTTTTCACTACTCGGTGGACACAAAACTTGAGCGATATTACGATAACTGCATACAAACGATGCACAAACGCGTCCTACGTGACAGAAATAGAATACAAAGCGTCCAAACTTCTTTCTCAGTGTCTCTACCTATCTCTTTCTTTATGCTGCCACTCTTGCTTTGATGTCATGGGCAGTCGACGCCTTTTAGGTACCTGAGGGGACCTCGGGGAGAGTGAAGAGGTTATGTTTCATGTCCTCAAACTGCGCGACAGCCGCGAAACTTCCATGGCTTGCGTCGACGATGCATGCGTGTAAATGTACCCGCTTGCATTTGGGTATGGATTGCACTGGCAAACACTGATTCTGCATTGAAGCTTAGTTGCATATGTGTATGTTTTGTGACGCGCGGCCGCCGCCATTCAGTCAGGGGTATGTCAATGCGAGCCATTCCAACCTATATGAAGTTGGTTCCCAACGTGAGTCAGCGGAGAAACCGCGAAACTGTGGCGCTGATCGCCTTTCGCCCTTAGACCATATAAATTATCGCCGAAATGTTGTGTTTGAATTTTAACAAAAGACTATTTCGAAGGACTTCAAAAGATTTCCAGGGATTTAAAAGGATTTCAACAGACTTCAAGGAATTTGGAAGTATTGCAAAGGATTTTAACAGCTTTTAAGGGAATTCGTAAAATTTCCAAGGATTTTAATTATTTTAAGGAATGTTCAAAATTTTCAAACGTTTTACGGAATTTTAAAAGATTTTAAAGATTTAAAAGCAGTTCAAGGAATTTCGCAAGAATTAATTAAAGGAATTTAATATTATTTCAAACCCTTCAAGAGATTTTAAAAGAGATTTAAAATTTTGTTTTTTTGGACTGCAAAGAACTTCCTAAACTTTATAAGGATTTTTGAAGGATTTCATAAGATTTAAAATGTTTTAGAGTATTTTGTAATATGATTCCAAGGGACTACAGAAATTTTTAAAGATTTCAAAGAATTTTTATGAGACATCGAGGGATTTTTTATGGATTTCAATAGATATAAAAAAACTTGTAAACATTTTATCATTTTTCTATAAATTTCAAAGAACTTGACAAGAACTGAGGGATTTCGTAGGATTTCAAAGATTTGAAGAGATTTTCAAATATTTCAAATTTTTTCAATTTCAAAAATTTCAAAATTTCAAAAATTCCATGCGGTTTTAAAGAATTTCCTTGGATTTCGGCAGATCTGGAAGGATTTAATGGGATTCATAAGATTTTAGGATATTTTAACAGATTTTTAAGGAACTTCAACAGATTTCAAGCGATTTTATCAAATTTTCTGCCAATTTCAATAATTTGAAGAGATTTTGAAGGCTCTCAATAAAGGATTTTAACAAATTTCCTAGGATCTCAAAGGATTTCATAGGAGTTTAAATAATTCAAAGTATTTCAAGGAATATCATCAGATTTCATATAATTTCATAGGATTTCAAATATTCCATGCTGTTTTAAAGAATTATTTTGAATCTCGGAAGATTTGGAAGAATTTTATAGGATTTATAAGATTTTAGGATATTTAAAAACATTCCAAGGGATTTCAGAGGAGTTTCAAAATTTCAAAGGATTTTAAAGAAATGTCAACGTATTTCACAAGATTTTATACGATTTCCGAGGATTTCAATAATTTTGAAGTATTTTCAAGGCTCTCAGTAAGGCACTTTAATGCATTTCGCAGGATATCAAAAGATTTCATCGGATTTCGGATATTTCAAGGGATTTTAAGTAATATATATCATCAGATTTCATATAATTCCACAGGGTTTGCAAGGGATTTTATAATATCTTAATGGATTTCAAAGAATTTATTCACAAGAATTGGTGGACTTCAAAGATTTGAAGCTATTTTTTTTTAAATGAAAATATTTCCAAAGATTTTACAGAATTAAAAAAAATGTAGGGTATTTTATAAGATTCCACAAAATTTCCTACATATTTCAGGAATTTAAAAATATTTCAAGGGGTTTGAAAGGATTTTCAAGATTTTAGAGCGTTTTGAAACATTCCAATAAATTCTCAACAGCTTTAAAAAATGTCAAGCAAATTAAAAAGATTTCAAAGGACTTGAAATATTTTAGGGTATTATAGAAAAATCCAAAGAATTTTCAAGGATTTTAATGATTTTAAGGGATTAAAAAAAATTTCATCCCGTTTTAAACAATTTCATAGAATTTTGGAAGATTTGGAACAATTTTATAGGACCTAAAGGTTTTAGGATATTTTAAAAGATTCCAAGGAATTTTGAAGGGAATTAAAGGATTTTATAGATTTAAAGAGATTCAAAGAGATTTTCAAATATTTAAGGCATTTCCAAAGATTTCAAAAATTCCATGCAGTCTTAAAGAATTTTCTTGAATTTCAGAAGATTTGGAAGGATTTCATAGAATTTTTGAGACTTTAGAACATTTTGAAAGATTCCGTAGGTTTTTAGAGGAGTTCCAAATATGTCAAAGGATTTTTGAGGAATTTCAATGGATTTTACAGGATTTTATACGATTTCCGAGAATTTCAGTAATTTTAAGGTATTTTAAAGGCTCTCAATAAGGCACTTCAATGCATTTCGCAGGATTTCAAAGGATTTCATAGGATTTCGAATATTTCAAGGGATTTTGAAGAATATCTATCATCAGATTTCATGTAATTCCACAGGGTTTGCAAGGGGTTTTATAATATTTTAATGGATTTCAAAGAATTTACTCACAAGAATTGATGGACTTTAAAGATTTGAAACGATTTTCAAATAATAGATTTAATGCTTTCACGATGATTCATTATGATGAAAGGAGGTGTTTCGGGTTTCAATCGTGTGCAA
>JAUMHM010000016.1:40979533-40997456 GCA_032362435.1 Melikaiella ostensackeni | reverse complement strand
AGATTTTCAAATACTTAAGGTATTTCCAAAAAATTCCAAAATTCCATGCAGTCTTAAAGAATTTTCTTGAATTTCAGAAAATTTGGAAGGATTTCATAGAATTTTTAAGATTTTAAAACATTTTGAAATATTCCATGGGTTCTTGGAGGAGTTCCGAATATGTCAAAGGATTTTTGAGGAAGATCAATGGATTTTAAAGGATTTTACAAGATTTTCGAGGATTTCAATTATTTTGAGGGATTTTAAAGGCGCTCAATAAGGTATTTTAATGAATTTCCCTGGATCTCAAAGAATTTCATAGGACTTCAAATATTTTATGCTATTGCAAGGAATATCATCAGATTTCATGTAAATTCGCGGAATCGCAAGGGATTTTATAATATTTAAATGGATTTCGGAGAATTTTTTCACAAGAATTGAGGGATTTCAAAGATTTGAAGAGATTTTCAAATAATTCAAGGTTCATATTTCCAAAGATTTGAAAGATTTTAGGGTATTTTAAAAAATTTCAAGGAATTCTCAAGAGCTGTAAGAAAAGATCAAGTATTTTCAAAAGATTTCAAAGGATTTGAAATGTTTTGGGGTATTTAAAAAGATTCCAAGGAATTTTCAAGAATTTTAATGATTTTATCGAATTTAGACCAATGTCATGTGGTTTTAAAGAATTTTGAAAGATTTGAAAGAATTTCGTAGGGCCTACAAGGTTTTAGGATATTTTAAAAGATTCCAAGGGTTTCTTCGCGGATGTTATAAGATTTCCGAGGATTTTAATGATTTTAAAGGATTTTAAAATCCCTCGATAAATTTACCTAAATTTTCCAGGATTTCAGGAAATAGCCTCACATTTCATGGAATTTCACGGGGTTTTCAAAGGATTTTATTTGATTTTAACGGATTATAAAGATCTGAAGTGATTTTATAATGTTACAAGAGGTATTAAGGAATTTCGTCAGATTTAAGGGATTGTAATAGGATTTCCATGATTTGAAGGGTTTTTATTTATTTTTTTATTTTAAGGACAACTGGAAGCGTAACAATTATATTTAAAAATTTAGAATTTTTTTTCAAATTCGCTCCGTTGAACGTCGGTATTTTACTAGTTAAGTGTTATTTTACGCTCGATTTAAAGAGTTTAGATAATATATATAATCACAGTAAACATGAAGGTAATAAAAGAACCGAATATTGTTATCATAGATTAGACCTTCTTTTCCACTTAACTTATATGATGAGTAACTATTTAATTTATAATTGTAAAAGTAGATGTTTATAATGCTTTAACATTTTAGAAATGTGAATATAATTTAGAGTTTATGAATTTTGATTTTACATTTAAATTTAAACAAGACAGTTGGGCGAAAGGCGATCAGCGCCGCAGTTTCACATTTCGCCCGCTGAGTCAAATGGGAACTATAATCATAATAATCGTGTCATACCCCTGCATTGAATTCAAGTTGGTATGTTCCTAACCTCGCTCAATGTGATGATAGTAGTCAGCTTTTGATCATAAAAATGTCAAAACGTTGGGGTAGTAATTATGTCGTCACCGAGCACCGAGATTTACAGGTAAATAAACTCGAATTTAGTCCAAAACTTGTTTCCAAAATTTTTAATGACAATGAGACTCTAATTGTTGAAGTCAAACCAAACTGACAACAGTGACAATTATTGCTATGATTTTGTTTTATAGGCCAACACCATGGCAGTTGATGCCACTGGTAACTTTGTTTTATTGGCAGGGTAAGTATATTTCTTTATTCAAGAATCTATCATAATTTCTATGCATGAAATTGTGAATCTAAAATAAATTTGGTACCAGTTTTCTTTTTTTTTTAAGCCAGCTATATTTTGTTTTTAGTAAAGTGGGAGAGGGTTCTATTTAAAACAAAATTGTCAAATTCAATATATTTGGATTTGAAATAAATGCAGTTTTATTAAAAAAAGCTTTTGCACAAGTCTGTCGACGAGTTTTAATTTACAATAACTCTGGCATGTCTGAGACTGAAATTATTTCTTTTTTATGCATGTGAAAGTAATCAATCAATAATAAAGATCTTATATTGTGCATAAAGGCGTAGGTGCTTTGCTATTAAGCAACTGGACGATGTATCCGATTCGCTGAAAAAGTTCCATCGGCAAAGCAAATATGAAGTTAGTTCGGCTGAATGGAATCTTACTGCTTCGAATTCTCATCTCTGTGCCATTTCTGTAAGTCTGGATTGTATTTTTGTTTTCATATCGTGTTCTAACTTCTACTTCGAAATCTTTCAAATACTGATCCATCTTTTTAGAGTAATACCCGCGTCGAAATACTGTGTTTCACTGGAGGAGGAGGATACGATTTGCAAACCGTTCACAGCCTAAGGGCGCATACGCGGGTTGTCAGTGATTTGAATTGGCACCCTTCTGAGCCTGACCTTTTAGCCTCATGCAGTATCGACACTTTTATACACATTTGGGACATAAGAGATCAACGAAAACCGAGTCTATCTCTTTCTGCAGTTGGTAAGTTGGAAGCTTTAAAAGCTGAAGAATTTCTGACTGTAAACCTTCAAAAACTGAATTCGAAATTAAAACGTTCAAAATTGAAGAATTTTCTGTTCGGAGCATTCAAAATTCGATGACTTAAAACTTCAAAAGTTAAAAACTGAACAGTTTTAAAATTGTATTCATTACAGGTTTTCTAAATTTACTTATTCACCTTTTTTGAAATTTGTCACCTATCTTGAAAATTTGTCGCCTTTTTCACCTATTTTTTTTTTCATTTCACAAAGTAAAATTTTATTTACAGTTTTAATTTACATTACTTTGAGAGGCCAAATCTATTTTAAAGCAGACCGTGGTTCATGCTAATGCCGCAGAATCGGTCGCCGACGAATTATTTTGTTTTTCAAATCATTTTTGAATTAAATCTTATTGCGTCAAAACCAAACCAAATCAAGTTTGTAACTACCGAATTTGAAAGGAAATTTGACAAGATTTACGTTAGTGGTAACTCGAATTTTTAAAAACTAAAAATTGAAAGTCAGAATATCTCAAAACATGTATCCTCAGAAGATTTTGATGAATTGCATATTAAATGAAAGCTTAGATTTTCTAATTTTTAACCCTGAAAGAGTATAATGGGAGGTTTAAGGAATTCAGAGATATTAGGTAAAATAAATATTTAATTGCAAAACTCGAGGAATCTGAATTCAGAAATGAAATGAACAAATGAGGAACTCTGAGGCTGGTTTCAGCGGGTTAGGTTCTAAATTCAGATGCATCTAGTTTTGCAATTAAATATTTATTTTGTTTAATATCGTGAATTCCTTTAACAGAATGTCTAGCGTTTCTCAACAAAAAAAACTCCAGGACTTTTCCAGGTTTTCCAGGACAAAAAAAAATTTTCCAGGTACCTTTTTTTTAATTATTACAATTAACTTTATTGGAAAAATATGTATAATTCAGTTTATAAATTATAGATCAATTGAATGTCGTTTTCAGGTGCATAAATGGTGAGATGTAATTGGTCTATCTTTTAGCTTTTCAATTTCGTATGACATTTTTTCAAATATTGATTAGTATTACCTCCATTTGCGGTTTCGCAATGCGATAGAAAAGAATATAATGTCCAAAATTTTACGTTTGGGTGGCGTTAGAACCATGGCTGCCATGATTCGCTCTAATGGAACGCTGGGCACCTCAGCCTCAAATTTTGGACACTATATTATTTTCTAAGCGTTTTAAAAATTATATAAATAGACCAAACACCAATTCACAGTTACAAAAATAATTTTTGTACTTGAAAATCAGAAAGATAGCAAAATTTTCCCCCAACTTATACACTGAAAACGACGTTTCAGTGAAACTCCATATAAATAATGCTTTTGATTTCACCACATGATATCGTTCTACTATATCTGACACTAGCATAATATGCGCGCGCTATAGCGCGCATGTAACATTGCTTTAAATGTAAATTCCACCTAGAGTGACTTTTGAATTTCAAGGTGGAGTTAATTAAATTCGAATTTTCCTGTTTTGGCCTATAAATCATTATGGATCCGAAAATTAAATTGTGCTCCATCAAAAAGTTACTATTCATCACTAATCACTACTCCCACTTCTAGAAGATTTACAACTTCCTGTGACCAAGAGGAAATGTTTTAGAAAATTCGGAATTTCGGGGTGGGAGAAAAATTCCGACTTTCCTGTATTGGGCTTTAAATCTCTATAGATCTGGATATTATTTTTTTTTATTTCTAACAAGGAGATGATCAGAGTTATGATTTTTTTTTTAAATCTCATGAATTTCTCACTAAGAGTCCATTGGATTACTATTAATTTGCCAAAACATTATTTGCTAATAGCGAATCGTATTCGAAAAAATCGACTTTTTTAAACATATTTTCATGGATTGAAATATTTATTTATTAAATTCTCATGTAAAATCATGTAAATATACCATTTTTTAATACAAAGTTCGCCTTTTTCTTGACGTCCCAATAGCTGAATTTCCAACTGAAATTGAAGAAAATTGAATTTTTAACAGCAAAAATCTGTGAATTCTCTTGATATCTTTAAAATCGCTTGAAATTTCATTGAAATTTATTAAAATCCTTTGGAATCTCTCGAACCCGTCATATCTTTGGAAATATTTTTAAATCCATTAAAATCTTGAAATCTGTAAGATTCGTAGATATTCATTGAAATCTTTTAACGCCTTTAGTATTTCTTTGAAATATTGGGAATCTTGGAAATAGTTAAAAATGTGTAGAAATAATTAAAAATCCCTTTAAAATAAAATAAATTTTTGTTTCCTCAATTTTTCTAGAAATTCCTTGAAATTTTTAAAATCTCTTAAAATCTTTGAAATACTTGGAGGTCCTATAAAATCCCTTAAATCTTGAGTAATTCTTGGAAATGCCTTGGAATCTTCTGAAATCCTATAGATAGTTTCCTTTTGCATGAAGAGATGCAGAGAGAAAAATGAATCGCAGTAGTTTTTAAATTGCTTACATTACAGACAACTTCAAATTAGAAAATGTTTCAAATCGAATAATATGAAATTAAAATTTTCATGATTAGACAATTTTTCTAATTCACACCTTTAAAATTGACCAATTTATAAGTTATGAGTTGTAAATCTAAGTTCTTCAAACATGAATAATTTTGTAATAAATATTTTAAAAACGTAACTACTTAAAATTTAACAGTGCTTGACTGTAGAAGAGAAGTTAAACGATTGTAAAACTGAAACATTTCAATTTCATGATTTTAAATTTTAATCGTAATTTTAAGTAGTTTCCAATCATCCAATCATAATTTTAAAAATTTAGAGCATTTTCAAAAATTGTTGTCAAAAAACTGAAAATATTGAAATCTTACAAGATTTTTGAAAATTAGGCATATTATATAGATTATGAAGAAAAATAAATTTTTGCGATTCTTGCAAAGGTCTGAGAATTGAGAATTTTTTTAAGCTTCATTTAATTCAAGATCTGGCCATTTTTATTGCCAAAATCTTCTAATTTTTTCAAATGTAAATTTTGAGCGCGATAAAGTTTCGATATGCTCAAAAATTTTTTAGGATAAATTGCAAAGCTTTTAAAAATTACTTTAGTTGAGAATTAATCTTTAAGGTTTAAAATTTTATTATTTGGTTGAAAATTTAATAATTTTGTTAAAATTCAACAAATTTGTTAAAGTCATCCTTTTTAGCTGAAAATTCATCAGTTTGGGTTGCAAATTCGACTATTTTTGTAAAAAAATCCTATTTTGGGGGTTGAAAATTCAAGCGTTTTGTGGAAAATTGAAAATTAATTTGTTTTGGTTAAGTATTCAACTTTTTTTTTTTTAATTTGTCTTTTTGGTTGAATTCAACTGTTATTGATTTAAAACTAAAATCTTTTTTGGTTGAAATATCAACTAACATTTTTGTTGAAAATTTATATTTTCCGATTGAAAATTCAACTTTTTTGTAGAAAATTGAACAATTTGCTTGATTTTTTTTTTCTTTTTTGACTCAAAAATCTTTCTTGGTTAAAAATTTAACTTTTTTGTTGATTATTCGTCTTTTTGGTTTGAAAATTCCTAACGCGTGACGGTAGATCAGATAACAACTTTAAAAACCTATTTTTTCTTTAAGGGAATAAAAATTCCAGGACTATGACCAAAATTTAAGGGCTTTTCCAGGTTTTTAAGGATTACCAGGACGCTAGACACCCTGCTTAAACCTCCCATTATATCATTTCAGGGTTGAAAACTAGAAACTCTAAACTTTCTTTTAATATGCATTTCATCAAAATGTGAGGATACATGTTTTGAGATATTCTGAATTGATTTTTAATTTTTTTTTTTAACTATAGAAAGGATATATTTTTTTTTTGAGAAATGATTATAACCATCACTATAATACCACACTTTAAAAAAAAATTTCAACAACTACTTGACATTAATCTACGTTATTAGCTTCAGGAGGTAAAATAATCATAACATCGTCAAAAAATTTGTTATCAAACCAGGAAAATATATATAGTTTCATTTCCTTTGAAAAAGAAGATATTTCGTCGGCCACCGATTGCGTGACTTAAGCATAAACCGCAAGCCTGATAGGAAATGATACAATGGGATTATTACGTAAGTATTTGATAACTACATACACCCCCGACTGAAAGTTTGCACACATTTATATATTTTTTCAAATTTTCAAATGGGGCTCATATCTTTGATACAATTTCTAAATTAAAAAAAATTATATTTTCTTAAAACGTATACAAATCTGCGTTGAATGACCTCTCTTTAAATTGTTTTTGATCATTCTGTAGTACAACATCTATAAAAACAGGGAAATTATTCCAAATTTTTAAAGTTTCTAATGCTCATTTTAAATGGTTAATTCTGCACTATTTACTAAAGTCATTTACACATTTGTTGGTGCTTTTTTACAAATTTGGCAAAGGGTTAAACTTGACGCAAAGCAAACCTAAAAACTTCAATGAAGGGTTTTAACATTTAAAATTTTTATTAAAATTCAAAGGTTAAGTGATTTGATAATAGATGTCAGATGTGTAGATGTTGTTAGTAAAAATTGAAGAATTTAATTTTTAAAATGATCCATAGAAACTAAAAAAATTTGGAATAATTTCGGAGATATTGGTAATAAGTTAAAAAGTTAGCGAAAAACCCTGTTTTTTGTAGATATTTTTTTACATAATAATCGAAAACAATTAAAATAAAAGTCATTCAACGCAGATTTGTATACGTTTTAAGACAATATAATTTTTAAAAAAATTAGAAATCGTATTAAAGATATGACACCCATTTGAAAATTTTGAAAAATATCAATGTATCCAAACTTTTTTTGTAGTTGGGAGTGTAGTCTGACCTTTTTGAATATCGTGCACATGAAAAGTGTATCAAAAACAAAGTTCTATTATTGGTTCAGCTAATAAAATTTTAATAACCATTGATTTTTATTTGTATACTTAACTTACACAATTTTTTGTATCACCTTTTTGTCTTTTTATCTTTTTTAACGACAATAAGTACTGTGATAACTGCAATTGGAAACGTGACAATTTCTATAATTTAAAAGTAAAACGGTTTATACTTGTGCGGATGAAAAATTGAATTCGTTCAAGTTTGAAAAACTTCGAAGAAATCTTTAATTTAAAAAATTATGTTCAGCTGGTGCATCTCAAGTGCAATGGAACGTATTATCTCCACACATGTTGGCAACCGCGCACGATGGAGACGTCAAAATATGGGACCAAAGAAAAGGAAATAGTCCTGTGCAATATATAGCAGCTCATTTGACAAAGGTACTGTAAAAAGTACAACTACACCAGCAGAGGCAATTTCTAATTTCGTCCAACTTTCTCTTATAATTTGTTGTTGATTTCAAAAATATCTTTTAGATTCATGGTTTAGATTGGTGTCCTTTCCAACAAAACCAGCTAGCAACTTCGAGTCAGGACTGCACAGTAAAAGTATTCGATATCGGAAATCCCCGAAGAGCTGAAAGTATTCTTACAACAAATTCTCCAGTATGGCGGGCCAGATATACGGTACGGAAGTTGACATTTTTAAGAAGCATTTCGAATGTCGTTATCAATTATAACTTGAAATAATCTTCTCTTTTCAGCCTTTTGGAGAAGGTTTAGTTACGATTGTAGTTCCACAATTGCGACGAGGAGAAAACAGCCTCCTCTTGTGGAACACGGCGAATCTCAGTTCACCTATTTATACTTTTGTAGGACATACAGATGTCGTTTTAGAATTTCAGTGGAGGCAGCAGAAAAACGGTATTTTATATCAATCAATAATAATTGTGTATGTAGTTTTAGATCAGATATTATATTTAAATCATTGAATTAACATTTCAGAAAATAGTGACTACGAGTTAATTACCTGGTCGAAGGACCAGTGTCTAAGGATATTTAAAATCGACCCCTTCTTAAAAAAGGTTCGTCCTATTAAATCTGGTCTTTAGTAACAAAAAGGAGAGGTTTAAATCTTTTCCTTTCAGCTATGCGGGCACGATATGGAAGATGGAGCTTCCGTTTACACTCAGTATTCAGAAGACAGCAATTTGAGTGAGTTATCAATCATTTATTTATTTCCAATGAGTATCTTGTTATTTAAAATTGATTCCAACATACCTGAAATATTTATATTTGCAGGGTCGTTGCAATCAGTTCAACAACTACAATTGCACGAATCGCAGAATGAATCAGACTTGAACTATGTGGCAAAGATGGATGGATCGACAATAAATCACGATTTAAATCTTTCCGATCAGGATAAAGAAGTGCCTTCTCCCACGCAACCAAAAACTTTGCAACAGGAGTTTTCGCTTATAAATATGAATATACCAAATATAGAAGTAAAGAATTTGAGGATTAAAATTAGCAATAATAATTATCAAATTGGACAAGAATTATTCGAGATTTTTTCTAGGTAAATGCGATGGACGCAGTTGAAAGAAGTTGCACAGTTACAGCGTGTAACAAAAATTATAATGTGATATTAAAAGTTAACTTTCCCGGGAATTATCCCTACAGTGCCCAACCAACTTTTCAGTTTTGTCCGGGTACTACAATTGATAATAATATTAAGGTTAAATTATTGAAAGTTTTAAAACAAACTGCCCAGCAAAGGGTTAGGAAAAATCGTTCCTGCCTCGAACCGTGTTTAAGACAACTTATTACTACTTTAGATCAGGTAGGATTAAAAAAAAAAAAAGAGTTAAACTGAATTCTAAATGAAAATTTTAACTGTTTATAGATGTGCATCAAAGACGAACCAGAAAATAATCATTTAGCATATCACATGCAACGCAATGCAAATTTCTTGGGTTCTACCAATATTTGTACCAACTACCAAGATGCTTATATCCCCTTTCCTAGAACATCTGGTGCGAAATTTTCCTGCGTAGGTGAGTATTTAATCATAAGAATCATTATCAAAATTTAAGAAATTAAATTCAGATTAAATCAAAATTTTCATTCCTTTCTAACGTCCTACATTCAAATTTAACTACGAAATTCTTGGAAATAGAAAAAAACACGATAATCTAACTATCAAATTTGGATAACACACTCTTAAATGTCTCCATTCATTTAAAAAAAAACCAAAATGAAAAAAGAGGAAAGGAAGGCAACCTACAAATCCCCCCCCCCACCCTCCTTTTTTCTCGTCTTCTTTTATTTTTATTTTTTTAATCACAATCAAAACCGAGTCAAAAAAACATTTACAAAAAATATTGTGTTGTCCAAATTTGATGGCTAGATTATTGTTTTTTTTTTAAACTTTCAGGAATTTGGTAGTTTAAAATCAGTATTATCCGAATTATTGACATTGTGTGAGAAATCGAAAACTGGGAATACATATGAGTTTTGCAGGTGTACTAGTCTGTTTTGGACGTTCGCCTTATGCAAGAAGAACGTCCGTGAAACCGGAAGGGGCAACTCCAAGAGCATTAGCAGCTTTAGGAGCCAGTGTACGCAGTGGTGGAAATTTCATGCAGATTTATCAAAATTCATACGTCCAATCTACTGATAACATTTCTATCAGCTCGTTCTATTTTCAAGATCGGGTAAACAGATTTAAATTCATTTAAGCTCGTTCTATTTTCAAGATCGGGTAAACAGATTTAAATTCATTTAAACTAAAATGTAAAAATCCCTCTTCGTTATTCTTGAAGATGAATTTGAATAATGTTTTTCTCTGATTTCAACAGAATGTTTCAAGGCGCATTCAAAATTCCAATAAGCCTCAGAGTAAACCTTGTCATAAAAATCATCATTCCATGGTGACAATTTACGACGCATCTTCCTTGTTCTTCGTTAGCAAAGAACTCGCAGAGAAATATATGTGAGTTTTACTTCACAATATTTTATTATTTTATACATTTAGGGAGACTAAGGAATTTTGAATTTGAGAATTTTTTTTCTCTTTGGGAATATTACTTATTTCAATGCGAGAGGTTGACCACTGGACTTTTAAATGTACACTAGATTTCAAGATTTTGAAGATTTCAATGATTTCAAAATATTTCAAAATACTTTACAAAGATTTCATAGGTTTCAAAAAGATTTCTAATATTTTACAAAGGTTTCACGAAGGTTTGTACATCAGATTTCAAAAGTGATCGTCAGACGCGGACTGGGATTTACCAACCGGACCGGTAAAAGTCTTGCAAACCGACCCTAAAAGCAGTTCTACGCATTTTTTTTTCAAAACTTCGAATGATTTAAAAAGATTTAAAATATTTAAAGGATTTTCATTATTTTCAGGAATGTCCAAAGCTTTCAAACGTTTTAAGGAATTTTAAAAGATATTAAAGATTTTAAGGCTGTTCAAGGAATTTCAAAAGAATTAATTAATGGATTTCGTATTATTTCAAAGATTTCATGGGGTTTTAAGAGATTTAAATTTTTTGTATGGAATTGCAAAGAATTTCCTGAACTTTCTCGGATTTTTAAAAAGATTTCATAGGATTTAAAAGGTTTAAGGGTATTTTTAATGATCCTAAGGGACTTCAGAGAATCTAAAAGATTTCAAAAGATTTATATGGGATTTCATGGGATTTTTAAGGAATTTCATTTAATATCAAAAGTTTCTAAACATTCTATAAGATTTCTATACATTTCAAAGAATTTTAGAAGAATTAAGTGATTTCGTAGGATTTCAAAGATTTGAAGAGATTTTCAAATATTTCAGGGATTTCAAAAATTCCTTACGGTTTTAAAGAATTTACTTTTATTTCGGAAGATTCAGAAAGATTTCATAGGATTTATAAGATTTTAGGATATTTTATAAGATTCCAAGTGATTTCAGATTTAAAAAGATTTTTAATGAATTTCAACGGACTTTAAGGAATTTAAATCAAATTTCCGAAGATTTCAATAATTTTAAGGGATTTTAGAGGCATTCAATAAGGTATTTTAACGAATTTTCCAGGATCTCAAAGGTTTTCATATAGGACTTCAAATATTTCATGGGATTTCAAAGAATTTATGCACAAGAATCGGGGGATTTCAGAGGATTTCAAAGATTTGAAAATATTTTTAAATATTTCAAGGTATTTCCATAAACTTTTAAGAATTTTAAATACTGTAGGATATATTAAAGTTTCCATTTAATTTTCAATGGATTTCCAAATATTTCAAAGTATTTTTAAGGAATTTCAACGGATTTCAAGGGATGTCATCAAATTTCCGAGGAGCTCAATCATTTTAAGGGTTTTTAAAGGCTCTAAGAAAGGTATTTTAACGGATTTCCCGGGATCTCAAAGGATTTCATATAGGACTCCAAATATTTCATGGGATTTCAAGGAATATCATTAGATTTCACGTAATTTCAAAGGATTTTGTAATATTTTAATGGATTTCAAGGAATTTGTTGATAAGAATTGAGGGAGTTCAAAGATTTTCAAATATTTCTAAAGATTTTATAAAATTTTAAATATTAGGCTATTTTAAAATTTGAAACATTCCAAGGAATTTTCAATAGAGTCTAAGAATTTAAAGGAATTGAAAGGGATTTCGATCGATTTAAAATATTTTAGGATATTTTAAAAGATTTCAAGAGATTTAAAAAATTTCAAAAAATTTTCAAGGATTCTAATGATTTTTAGTCATTTAAAAAATAGCATGTAATTTCAACAAATTTCCTACAATTTCGGAAGATCTGGAAGGATTGTATATCACTGAGAAAAAAGATGACTGTAATCAAAGAAATGTAATACTGAATACGCCCAATCAAATATTTTTTTGATAGAAGAAAATTGTTCTTATTTCAAGAAATAAGTTTTTTTAATAAAAAAAATCATTCTTGTGAAAGATTGAAAGATTTCTTTCTATCAAAAGAATATGTATTTAATTGAACGTATTCAGTGCTATATTTCTTTGATTCAAGTAATCTTTTTTCTCAGCGTAGGAGCTATAAGGTTTTAATATATTTTGAAAGATTCCGAGAGACTTTGACGGATTTTATAAGATTTCCGAGGATTTTAATGATTTAAAGAGATTTAAGAAGCTTTTAATGTATTTCAATAAATTTTTCAGGAGTCCAAGAAATATCCACAGATTTTATGGACTTTCACGAGATTTTCAAGGAATTTTATGAGACTTCAAAGGATTGTAAAAATTTGAATTAATTTGATAATAAGGCAAGGGTTATTAAGTAATTTCATAAGATTTATGGGATTTTGATAGAGCTTCCAAGATTTTAGGGGATTGCACCGATTCAGTCCCATGCCTAGTCCGCCCATGGTGATCGTTTCATAGTTTAAAAATGCTCATTTTTTCAAAAATCCACTTAGAATGCATAAATTTTGAACATGTACATAAAAATTTGAAGTTATGTCTCCTTGGTTTAAAAAGTTAATTACAGTTTTTTGCTTTAGCATAAATATAACAGATATCCCAGCAATGTGTCACTACAACGCAAACGTAGCAGCAGCTTTGGAGAGACCAGACTTAGTTCAAGCTTGGTATCTCGCAGCTCTAGTCATTTCTCAGCCTTCATCAAATGCTGTACAAAGTTCATCGCAAACTTCTGATATAGAAGTAACCTGGCCTCTACATCCATTTGGGCAGAATTTAATCCATTCCTTGTAAGTTTTTCATAAAAATGTATTCAATTATTTTATCTAAGCCTTTGTTGATATCGGTAAGAAGTTTATTCCAAAGATCGATATTTTAATTATTGTGAAAGCTTTTCTGAAAAAATACACGTTGTGAACTTTTATGTTTAGAATACAGCATTACGCTAAACAATCCGACATTCAAATGGCTGGAATGCTGAGCTGTGCATTTAGTTACCGATCGGAAAACGCAGATTTAAATCAAGGACGGATGCTCAGCAAATCTGTGAATGTCAGCGTAAGTATCTTTTCAAATTTAAAATATTCACCGAATTTGTTTTTCTTTATAGTCTTTGATCACCCAGCTAGCATGTATTTAAAATTTTCATGCTTGAAATCCTGTGTATTTTTCATTATATTTCTTTAGATGCGACGGTATAGTATGCCTTCGAGATGCTTTTTTACTAGTCAAACGACCTAAGAACCATATCTGACATCTAATGAATCCTCGTAGATTTTAAGCGAAAACACATTTCATATCATTTACGAAACTCATAACACCACTCGTTCATTTTGGACGTTCTCATATCTGCAAAAGCGTCACACAGAAAAAAAAGTTTTGAATTAAACTCGGTCTTGTTTTAAGATTAAAAACGGTCTTAAATTAAGATGTAACAAAAACAAGACTTTTTCTCAGCAGTTGTACTGCTTCCTCATAGAGGACATAGAGGAAGCTTTGTAATTATGACAATTTTCGAACATCATTTTTTGACATATCTTGACAAAATTCGACCTCAGGAGTCCGAAAATGAGGTTTTTAAAAAATGTGCACGCGCGCGTGGATATGTGTGTGTAAACAATACTCTTTTTATGATAACTCGAAAACAAGTAGAGCTAGGATCATGAGAAGTTTATAAGTAATTTTTTTTTAATATTAGGAATATAGCAACATAATGAGAACCAAATTTGTTCATCTTAACAACATGAACCGAATGATGTATTCAGAAGTACTTCATGACCATATGAAATTATGATATATACAGATTTGGAAATTTTTCTTATGTTTGTCAGAGAAAAACTTTATTAATTTTGGGAATATACCAATATTTTAATTACTAAATTTATTCGTGTTGATGAAATGAATCTATTGAACTATATAAAAACCTTCTATGACGCATGAAAAATAAACAATAATCAATAAATAATAAAAAACGCAGGCGAAATCGCCCCTTTCATCCCCTCAGACTCTTTTTACAATAAAAAATACTCTTATTATAGCAGTCTCTTATCATGATCATAGAAAACATAGCCCGATTCTTATCAAAGAATTATGTCTTTACAACAAAACGATCCTGTACAAGGAAGCACAGTGTTCATGAAATGATCACAATTAAGGATACACCATATATCGTAATGAACGAGCCCACCAAACTACTTTGCAGCGGTTTTTTATTTTGTTCTACGTATATTCTAGACAGATTTATTTAATTCATGTCATCGTCATGAAGAGTTTTTCAGAAATATATTAGTAAAGAATTAGGAAGTAAGTGGTTTTAAGTCAGTTGTTTGATAAATTACTGTTGGATTAGAAATTACCGACGTAGTGATCGCAAATTCAGATTATTGCAATTCGTGAAAAGACCCTTTACATGTACATACACTGACGCCATACTTTATTATCTTTGTTATAGAGGTTTTTCACGGGAAAGCGGTTGCCGAAGGTAAGAAGCGGTTCACTTTTCAATGTCGTTTCGTAAACTTCTGGACTAGATGAATGGTTCTTTTGGTCTCTTTATTTAATACGTTGGCAAAAATGTTTGATTTTATTTCATTTGATTTGGTTGCATTTTAATCTCTGATTTAAATTCCCAAAAATTCTGCTCAATATTTCTTCCTGTTTTTCTACACTCTACATATTGAAATGTGAACCTTTTAGAAATGGAATTTTTATGTTTGATTTGGTTTTACATTGCAGTGTACAGACTGTGTGCTCGACTTTTTTTCTTTGTATCATTTTGCATGATTTCTATTACGTGTTACAAAAGTGTTCGTTTACGTTAATTATGCTCTGAAGTATATTGTAATTTGGAATTAGAACATAGTCAGCGAATGTCTGGGAAAACTGAGCCTGTTTAGCCAAGTGTTCGTAATAATAATCCAGGAAATTTCAATAGTCTAAAGAATTTTTTAGAAGTCATGCAATGTCGTAAACCTGTTTAATGAATTTCTGTGTAAGAGGTTGAGGAAGAAGAGAGGTTTGGTGTATGAGTTGGTCTTTGTTCCAAGTTACACTTTTTAAAAAACGATTGCTTTTTCAGCCTGGTGGATCTCCATATCACACAATACATCCTGCAGATACGACTCTTGAAGGATGGAATTTCCAAACTTTGAAGCAAAACAGGTCCAACTCATGGTCAGAAACTTTGGATGATCTTAAAGTAATACAAGACACGTTTGGGGAATTCGGTCGGAATGGAAGGTAATTTTTTATCAAAGATTTCAAAGATTTCACAAAGATTTCAAAGATTTCACAAAGATTTCAAAAGATTTCAAAGACTTCAAAAAGTTGACAAAGATTTCAAAATATTTGACAAAGGTTTTAAAGATTTTATAAATTTCAGAAAGATTTCACAAAATTTCAAAGATTTTATACATTTTAGAATGATTTCACAAAGATTTCAATGATTGCACGTAGGCTTGTACATTAGATTTCAAGAGTAATCAACCCCTCGGAAATGCCAAAAAACTATTTTAAAGTGGAAACAACATTTTAAGTGTAAAATGAATTTAATTTAATTTTCTTAGGTTGTTGGATGAGAAAAATATGGCTCTCTATGATGGATACAAGAAAGCCTACGCGGAAGTGTTGCACAGGTGGAAGCTTCTGGATGCGAGGGCTCAAGTTTTGAAACACGTTAGCACATCTCAAACCGATATACACAAAAGTATTGAATACCAGAGTGAATGTTCTTTGTGTGGTAAAACCAGCAAAGGTCCGCAATGCAGTAATTGCAAGAGATTGACTTTCCAGTGTGCCATTTGTCACATTTCCGTAAGAGGTTAGTAATGAGCTCTCGAAAAACCTATTAAATTTACGTTTTATTCAGTTTTTACAATGCTTTACCAATTCTCGAGACTCAACTATCATACAATTATTTTTCAGGTCCTAGCAATTTCTGCATAGTCTGTGGTCATGGTGGCCATACACAACATTTAGCAGCATGGTTTACAAAAGAAACGTTATGTCCGACTGGATGTGGTTGTTTTTGTTTGCAAGAAAGTATAATTCTTCTAAAAATGTAAATATTTGAAGAGAAATTTGATTAAGTCATCGTGTAAATATGTTAAATATCGTTGAACAGCATTAGAGCTTTACTGCACATCAATATGCGAATTTATATCTTATATGATTCCTACAGTAAAAAAAAGTATGTATATTTGTATTAATTATTTATACATATTTTAACAAAACTGATCTAGAAAACGGATTTCCAAATTAGAAGAAATAGTATTTATATCATTGTCCATTATTCACGCTCAGGAGGATCCTCCATGATTGTAAAAATTCTTTAAAATATAAAACATATTTTTCAATCTCTCTTGTTCTTACGATTCTATTTGTCGTCCTCCTTTGAAGTGAACTCATCACTTGGCGTGAAATCATCGGTTGAAGTTGATTTATCAATTAAATCACTGTTAGAAGTAGAATTGTCAACTGATATGGAATCATCTGTTGAATACTTGTCAGTATCAGCGCCTAGTGGTGGTTCGAATCGAACTCGTAGCCCAGTTATAGCTTCCGCTATCTCTCTTGCTGTCTCTGTACAACATTTTTAGAACATTTATATTTTTGGATAATTAGATAAATGGTAATATTAGATAAATAATAGAAGAAAAAAAGAACTTGAGTGACAAAAATTATTTCTGTAGAAGACTTTTGCAGTACCTTGATTTCTTAAAGATTCTTCGCGAGCAAATTGCTCGGCTCTCAAAATTTTCATCCTCTTCTCCTCTTCTCGCAACTGAACTGATAAAGTGCTGTATCTCTTGTGATTAACTATACCGTAAGCTATTCCAGAGATTAAAAAAGCCCAACGACATAACTGTGGATATAATGAAACATCAGAAAATAATATTATAGTTTTATTTTGGATGTTCGTACCTTTATAAGTGGATTAACTGAAAACGGGAGCGCAACTATTGCCTTCATTCCTACAAATATTCTTTATTTTTTATGCTTGGAACATTTTATTCATAAAAAATATGGTTATGATTATTGATGGTTATGTTATTTTGATAGTCAATTGTTCTTAACTTTATTTGACAATGGCGAAAATTTTACCCTCACCTGTAACTTTTTAAACGAAACGTTCTAGATTGAAAAATCAGTCATCACAGTACCTATTGGAGTTGAAAAAGGTGGATAGGTAAATTTTTTTCGAAAATGAATGACGAAGAGGTGACCGAAAAAAATGTTGCATAAGTCAAATAAACATGCAAAAAGTTGTATTTTTCCCATGTTTAATCAATGGGAAACTTCTTAGTCTTTAACCGATATCTCTCAAATTTGGTGATTATTTTTTTGGCATTCGAACAAAACTAGGGGGTGAGAACAGAAAAATGATTTTGAAAAATAAGGGCCACCCTAGTGACCATTCAAGACTTAGAAATAATTACAACTCATTTTCCGGGTTTTCAAAAAATATTCCCGATCATCTAAGTTTTCAAATTCAAGCTCTCAAAACTGAATTTATAATTCGAAGTACCTATTCAAATAAGAATATCTAAATTTACACAGCCAATGCGAAATAATTCTACATTTGAACTTTGAAGCGTTTAAAATTGCAA
>JAUMHM010000016.1:40963751-40974618 GCA_032362435.1 Melikaiella ostensackeni | reverse complement strand
TGAAGCGTTTAAAATTGCAAATAAAAAATTAAAGACTCTCGAAAGAAAACAATATTTAAAATTGTACGTATAATTCAAAAGTAGAGGCCATCAAAATGGAATAATTTTTATTTCCAGGTCTTCAAATGGAAAAAAAATTCAAATTGAGCATTGAACATTGAAACTCTGAAAACTGTTAAGACTTTGAATTTGACTCATTTATAAATAACTTTAAAGACTTTCAATTGGAAATTGTACTTCTTTATAATTTTTCAATTTAGAACTAATCAGTTTTTTACGCTTTCAATTTAATTAGTTAACCTATATCAATACTTTCAGTTAGAAATTGTACAATTTTGAACAATTTAAATTTCAAACAAAACGGTTTTTATTGCAAAACATTTTAAATTTTTCAATCTAACAATTGTTTGAAACTGAACGCTTTATATTTAGAATTGTTCCTTGCAATTTTAAATAAAATTATACTATATCATTTTGTAGGATTCAATTCATAATTATTCAATTTCACTTGCTACTATAGTTTAAAATTGTGCTGTTTATAAAGTGTCAAAGTTGTAAAGTAGTGAAGTAAAATTATGCAATTTTTAGCATCTTCAATTTAAAATGATTCAACTATGAAAGATTTCAAATTAAAATTGTTCAATATTAAAAATTTTAACCTTTAATTTTTCGATTTTCATCGTTTGGAAATAATAGATATTAAAGTGTTAAAAGGTTTTAATTTCTAATTCTGCAACTTTAAACCTTTTTTCAATTTCAAACAATGCAATTTTGAATGTTTCAGTTTAAAATTATTCAACACTCATTAAGGCTTTCAATTTGAAATAAATGTGCAGAACACAATTATTAAGCATTTCAATTTGAAATTGTCCAATTTTTACTACTCGAATTTCAAATTATTGAAATTGAAAAAATGTGATAATTCTATAGAAGAGTGCAAACAACAATATTGTTGAATTTTAAACACTATAGATTTGAATTAATCAAATTTATCATGTTTCGAGCTAAAACGATTGAATTTTGAATGTTATGAATGAAAAATTCTGCAACTATTAAGACCTTCATTTCTAAAATACATGCCTTTGAGAAATTTAAATTTTATATCTAACAATTCTGTATATACATATTTCAAATTAAATTGGAAATCCCTTCAATTTGAACCATATTCTGAACAGGAGGCGAACAATTTTTAAAAAGCAAACATGCGTGAAAAAGCGACTTGCTATACGGCTTAAAAATACATTCAAAATGGTATATTTTCAAATTTTTAACGTTCTGAATTTAACAATTAAAAAATACGAGATTTAAGACCAGAAAATGAATTCACTGTCATTTTCTGGCTTCCTCCCGGTCTCAACAAAATTGCAGCTCATTTCAACTCACACGAATTAACTCTAAGGCATCGTAAATTGCAATTTTTAATAAAATTTTAGTTTTTTAGCTTGAAAAAGGTAACAAATTTCTAAAATAGGTGAAATATGACAGGATTTAAAATAGGTGAAAATCTGTGATGACTGGGTTATATTCCAAAACCTAACGCTCAGAGTAAAATCACAGGATTTTCTTCTATTACTAAAAACTTGTTATTGTATAATATGGGTAACTCGTGAATCTAACAGTAACGCTTTTTCTCTAACAGATTTCCTAGTACATTCTTTTCAGTAAAAAAAACCAGGGTTATAAGTATTTTTCTAAGGTATTCGCTGGCATTAGCTGCAGTTAATTGTTTTTTCAGAAAATGTAGTTTCTGGAAACGATAAGCTGGCAAATAATAAAACCGAGTTCTTATCGGAAAAAAATTTATTGAAACCAATTTTTTTATTTGTAATGTGATGAATCAGACTTTATTGGGTGACACACAAAGTTAGTAAACACTTATCTAATATCTATAATAATCAGGTTTGTACGGTCCTTCCACTGGGACATTCAAGTACTTCGACTGAGCTGGAGTAAGTTTGGTGAGCTTTACTCCCAATTTTTCCAGATGCAAAGCCGCTACTTCTTCGTCCAGCTGTCAAAATATTAATAACAGTTGTGTTAAAGAAGGATATACATAATTACGAAAGGAAATTTACTTTAAAAATAAATGTTGAGAAAATACTCGAACCTTTTTCGGCAACACGTGAACACCAACTGGATAAGAGTCGGACTTGGTCCATAATTCAATCTGTGCCAACACTTGATTTGTGAAGGAGTTACTCATAACGAAACTGGAATGGCCCGTGGCACATCCCAGATTCGCTAGACGACCTTCGGCGAGAAGAATAATGTGCCTTCCATTACTCAGGGTGTAACGATCGACTTGAGGTTTGATATTAAGCTTTTCTGTTGCATTTTTATCGAGCCACTTTACGTCGATTTCACAGTCGAAGTGACCGATGTTGCAGACAATAGCGTCATCCGGCATATTTACGAAGTGATCTCCTGTGATGATATCCATGCAACCAGTTGTCGTTACGTATATTTGTCCTTTGACACAAGCTTCTTCCATTGTAGTTACCTAAAAGATAATATTCCTCTTTCAAAATTCTTCCTCAACCGAAAGAAAGCGGAAAGTTAAAACAGGCTTCACAGTGATCCTTCAGAATATTTTATGGAAAATAAGGTACTCCAGAAAGTACATAAATTACAATAAATACACATACTTGTAAGAAAAGTCGAGTGTAATATAACTTTTAACAACCTGAAAATAATGCGTTACTGTTCTTATATTATTTGTTTTATAATTATTGATGTTATAAAAATTAAATTAAGATGACAAAATTCCTAATTTTGCTTTCGCCTCTTTGCCTTACTTTTGCAAAGAAACGACACCAGATTTGAAGATATCAAAGATTTGAAGATATCAAAGATTTTAAGAGATTTCAAAGATTTTACAGTTATTTAGAATATTTCTATTTTTATCCAAAAAAAGAGAAAAACTATATATTAGAACTTAAAATTCTTAAAATTATTATGTTTTCTGAAATATTTAATTTGCTTATTATGATAATAGTATTATGAATTTTCAATTAATAAGAAAGGATTCGTTAATCCACTGGAAAAGATTCCAGTTAAATTCATAATTTAATCATTCCGAAAATAAATCGTTTTTACTTGTCAATAATAAATTATGATTCAATCTATAAAAATATATTTCTAAATAGAAACTTAAAATTTTGCGAATGTGAATTAATGGAATCAACATTTTGAAAATATTTGAAATTAATAAGATTTGAAAGTTATTGAGACCATTTCTATTCTTATCAGAAAAAAAACTTTATTACAAATTGAATTTCTTAAAATTATTAATTGTTTTCTAAAATATTTAGTTTGTTTATTATAATGATGGTATTTTGCAATATCAATTTATAACAAAGATTCCAAAGATTTCAGGAAGGAATTACATCATATTTCAAGAGTGACTAACCCTTCGAGATTTTCAAAAAATAATTTTTATCCAAAATACAGGACTTTTAGGGCAAATAGGGGACAGACTGTGATGACTGTTAGAATCGTCCTCAGAATAAAAACACCGATTCCCCCTTTAAATTCTAAAATAACAAAGATAATAAAAAAACAACCTCGTAACCTTCCATCGCAGCTTGCAAAGCAGTAATGGGGTCGATTTCAGTTACTATCACTCGACCTCCTAGAGCTCTCAAACTTTGAGCGCTTCCCTTTCCAACATCTCCGTAGCCAGCCACAACGCAAACTTTTCCAGCGATCATGATATCGGTCGCTCTCTTAATTCCATCGATCAAGGATTCCCGACAACCGTACAAGTTGTCGAACTTGCTCTGAATTGTTTAAAAGGTGATTGTTTTTATTGAATTAGACGATTCTTCAATAGATTCGTGTATTTTTTATAATTAAATGGAAATGAAGACAAACCTTCGTAACTGAGTCGTTCACGTTTATAGCAGGAATTTTAAGTTTTCCCTCCTTAAACATTTTGTAGAGATTGTGCACACCGGTTGTTGTTTCCTCAGACACACCCTTGCATCCTTTCAAGTATTGGGGGTATTTTTCGTGAACGAGATTCGTTAAATCACCTCCATCATCGAGGATAAGGTTCAAAGGTTCGCCATCGTTGAAAACAAGTGTTTGCTCCATACACCAGACGTATTCCTCTTCAGTTTCTCCTTTCCAAGCAAACACTGGGACTCCGGCCTTTGCCATCGCCGCGGCTGCATGATCTTGAGTGCTGAATATGTTGCAAGATGACCATCTTACCTTTAAAAAAAATGTAATTACTGTACTCTGGAGAGAATTCTAACTTTTACAGATACACTTTTTGTATTATCATAGAATTATTTCTGAAATTTTTAGAAATGTATCTATCATGTTCATTTACATCGTGGCACAAGGTGAGCCTCAACCAAACTTTAACCGAAAGGTCCTTGACGTTAGATGATACTTATTGGATATTGATTTATGATGCTATACAAGTATTTTTCATAACAAAAAAAATCCCAATGCAAACAATTTTTTCAAAATTTCACTTTCATTTTTTGAAATTTTCTTCATGAAATTTTTTTAAATATGCAAGCATCATTTAATTACAACCCGTGATAAACCGGTGAGTAAAGTAAATAATATTTCAATAACTTTTTCTGATAACAGGGCTTTTTCAAATAAATAAAAACTTCTTTAGACTATACAGTTCTTGCTTTGGAACATAATTTCATAATAATTTTTTTCTCAGTTTTTGAAAAAAAAGGAGCCTATCATATTTAAAATCAAAAAATTGAAAAAATAAAAATAAAAATTGATTTTTTAAAAAAGCGCTCCCACGATTTTTTCAATTTCATATAAAAAATATCTGAACATCATCCGAGAAGAATATTATGCAAAATAAAGTTTATTTTTATTTATTAAACAAAAAATTTCCTGATAATAAAAATTTAAAAATTTGAAAAAAGGGCTCCCACAATTATTTTATCTTTTTACGAAAAATACGCACATATTATGTCAGAATAATATTCCGCAAAAATGTTCTTGTAATATTTTTTTTTGAGTTAAAGTTGGTTCAACCTCAGCTCACCGCGGGCAGTTTCGAATTTTATTATTTTGAGAATATATTCAAACTCCGAATGATTAGAAATTTTCAAAAGTTTTTTTTTTCGTCAAAATTAAAATCTCTGAAAATTTGGTTTTCTGTACAAATCATGGAAAATGTAAATTAAAATTATATGCTTTCCTATCAGATATAAAAAAACATTTTTTTATTATATTCAAGTGGCTTTTTGTATTTGTATGCATTTTATGTACGAAGTGTCTACATATTTTATTAAAATTTAAATATCTTGTGTGTGAAAAATGAAAGAAGTCGAATTATTTCCTATTCTCTAACAACAAATACATAGTGATGAAATGCTGATCACTAATACTGATAATTCTTTCATCATTACAGTAATGGAGAAATAGTTTTCTGTTTAGTCACTCATGACCTGTAACCGAACAATAATAATAACAGCTTTCTCAATTCCAAAAAAGCAAAAAATATTTTCTATGAATGCTGAAGAAATAATATCAGTCCAATAAAGATTATATTCATATGATAAAATCTTGAAGCATTCTATGTGGATATATTTAAATTTTATAGTCATAGAGTAAAAGTTCAGAAGGTCACTTAAATGGTAATATTGTGAAGCATAATGTATTAGATAGACATCCTTTTCATTTATATATTATATTTAAGGTATATGCTTCTTGAACCTTTATTTATGTTATTATTGTATACTGAACAGCTATTCAAAATTATTTTTACCTCAGCACCAAGTTCAGTCAGTGTTTCTATTAAAACTGCTGTTTGAACAGTCATGTGAAGACAACCGGCAATTCTGGCACCTTTTAAAATTTTCAAGGGACCATATTTTTTTCTCAGAGACATGAGTCCAGGCATTTCATTTTCTGCGAGTGTTATCTCCTTTCGGCCCCATTCGGACAAGGAAATATTAGCTGTTGAAAATAATTACTGATAGTAAAACCAAGTTAAGTGTTTGCTAGGCCTCACAGTCCCAATGGGATACAAAATTGGGTACAAAGGCACGATAAAGAAGTTATTAAAGGCAGTAGATTTTTCATCGGTATAGGTAGTCATTTTTATGTGTTTTTTTATTCATTTTTTAGGTGGCTTTGAAAAATCTTTTAAACAGCTCAAGATTTCCTACCGATAAAAGTACAATAGAAAAAAAATCAAAAAGAGCTGAAAGAATGGAAAATAGATAAACAGCATCATTTCAAAATTGATAATTTTTCATTGTCTTTTTAGCTTTTCTTCATTTTTTTTCTACTGCATTTCTATCATTGAAAAGTTTTAAGGTATTCCACAGATTTTTTAAACATAGGTAGAAAAATATCATTTTTAAATACGAAAAAATGACTTAAGAGAAAAACGGACTATTGTTGTTCCGGTTTTAATTACTCAGGCATATCAATTTTTCCTAACGTATTCTATCAGAAACACATTCTTAAGTAGTTAAAAGACTTTAAAAAAATTATTATTTGGAAAACCTGCTGCCTTTTTGTTTTTATTTCTTTAGGACTTGACAATTTTTCTCTAAGGTATTTTCATCCGTAGAAAGGCCTCAAATAACGGAAAAAATTCTCTAGTCACTTTGAAAGGAGTTTGCAAATTTTTTATTATAAACAGTAGTCTGTCAAATATGTAATTATCTCTCATGGATCAATATACATATAAAAATCTGTCAAAATTTAAAAAGACTTTTCGGACCTACAAAAGCGTTGTAAAAAATTTGGATTCAATATATTTATTCTGGTGATTTTACACGTGATTTTTGTATTTATTTTGAAACCTATAATAATTCTGTGTTCTTTTTATCATGAATTTCACTTTTGAGTCTCAATTTGAAATTTAAATTGGTACCGTATTAAATAATATAAACTTATAATCATCTTTCGATATTTTAATTTAAACTTGTTAAAGCATTGATAAGACTTTAATTTAAATTGGTACCGTTTTAAATAATGTAAAATTATAATTGTCTTCTGATATTTGAATTTAAACTTTACATTTTTAATTTTGAAATAGTACAATTTGAAACGATTCAAATTTAGACCAAACAACTTTATTTAGTTACATTTTTTAAATTCGCGATTCAAAATTGTTCAAGTCCAAAAGCTTTCAATGTGAAATTGTTCAAAATTATTTTTGTTAGGCCTAAAAAACAACAAAGGTCCTGAAGGATCCCAAGGGTCTAAAGGAATACTAAAGAAGAGGTTCCAAAATATTTATAAGACCGGAAAAGTGTAACGTTTGGATGCCTCAATGTTTTTAAAATTTTTTTTAAAATTTTTAATGTAGACTATTGACTGAAAATAGGGTACTATCGGGACCAAAACTTGAAAATAGGGTACTTTAGGTGACTAGAGCTAACATAGAGCCCAATAAGGGATACAGAGACCAGTCTGTGAGGCCTAGTTTACACATCGTAAAATAAAATTTGTAATTACTTCATAGAGAAATTAATTTCTTAAATAGAGAATAAATAAGAAATTATTGATATTAAATCATTAAAATAATTTGCAGGATTTCAATATCTTGTTCAAACGAATTTTATTTACGACGAAAACGCGAATTTGAAGTATAGGCCTACCAGCGACATACAACTTGAGTTAAAAAAAGCGAAGTGTCTCGTCCCGAAATTCGGGATGGGTAATCAAATATTTTTCATAAGTTCGGCTATTCGTCCCGAAATTTCGGGACGGCTAATCTATCCCCTTTTCCAGCTCCCCCAATTTAAAATTTCATAAGTTTGGCTAGTCGTTCCGAAATTTCGGGACGACTAGTCCATCCACTTTTCCAGCTCCCCCAATTTTTCGTGACGACTAGACGCAGTTTGAAAAAAAATATAGTGGAAAATGTGTCTAATTTATTTAAAGATTTCTGGGCCAAAGATATGAAAATACTCAATTTTGTGATGCTTTATTTAAAAATCATATTTCTAAGGCTTCAACTTGGAACTTAAAATAGATCAATTATTTCTACTTGCACGCGATGGGGTGAAAGATATTTTTTTCGAAATTGCAAAATTAATTCCATTCAGTTTATACAAAATATAATAATTTTAAGAAGAAAGAATAATGTACCTCTCTGGTAAAAATATTGGAAAGGAATTTTCGGATAGATTTGTGTACGGATTTCTTTCAGATTCGTTCCGAGATCTGCATCCGAAGCTTTCCGTTTCTATCAGAAATTTGGACAAATCTTAACCGAAAAATTCAAGTTACTACAAATTGCTTGTAAATCAGTTATAAAAGAAATTAACAGCTTTCATGCTTAAAATTTTATTGTTATTTTTTATCGGAAATTTTCGAAAAGAATAGGATGCAGATCTCGAAAAGGATCGGAAAAAATGGAAGCGATTGGATAGCTTCGGAAAGAACTTTCCATCAGAAATTTCTACCAGGAGCTATTAATAATTATAGTCTTATTTATATCAGAAGATAGATGCTGAGCAATATGAGCATCATCACTTTACCAATAAAATCAAAGACAATTTTGTACACTTACTTTATTATAAATAAATTCTGATACTTTAATACTCAAGAAAAAAACTTGTTTTATAAATCCATATATTCGATAAATTCGAGTTGCTCATTAATGCTATCGACTATTATTACAACTACTATTGTTCAAGAAAAAAAATAATGTAAACTTCCTCGTAATAAATAAGATACTTATATCTACGTACATATAATCTAATCTAAAATTGCCGAACACGTGCTTATGCAGCGATTTTCCATACTTGGAGCAAAGTGTCTTGAATATGTTTTAACTCACCAACTTTGTACTCAGGCATATTGTTCGAATTGTATTATTCTTTGAATCTCGAGCTTGATTTGAAAGCACACAAAACTGATAAGAGAACTTCGTAAATATTTTTAGGAACTTGTTTAAAAACGGACGCTACAATGTACTACTACTGCAAAGCGCTGGCGTGGATTGGAGCAGACTTTCACAAAAGATGTTTACAATTCTCCCCGTCAGGGGACGGGTTTCCCCTGCCCCTTCTACGATGAACATAAAGTCCCACTCAGTGATCAGTCATATGCATAAATCCCCCTCTTCACCCTCTTCGATATGCATAAATAATTATCCCGTAACTTCGATAATCGAATACTGAAAGAAACTCGTTTTACCAATCACATCTTCGCTGTATACGAAATCCGGAAATTCGATTGGTTAAACTCTCCAAGAGTGAGTGAGAGACTAACTGACTGACTGATGAGAAGGAAGGAAAGAGAGGAAAGTGCAGGAGAATCCGAAATGGCGCAAATATGTCGTTGCCAATCCTAACGTGAAATCCGGCTACCAGAATTCGGAGATTATCAACAAACAGTTAGAAAACAAACACGCACGATGCCGCCTAAAAAAACTTCGGCACCGAGCAAAAAAGTGGAGGCGAAGAAAAAGGAGAAGGTTATCGAGGTGAGAAGACGTTTTGCTAACCAACAAATTTTGTCTCTGGGCCACATGTTCTATTTCTTACCTTGGACGATGTCTCCAGATAGTTAACCACATTTTTGCTTTTTTCCCAATGACAGGATAAGACTTTTGGTATGAAAAACAAGAAGGGAGCCAAACAGCAAAAATTCATTCAACAAGTAGAAAAACAAGTAAAGTCTGGGGGCCTTAATCCACGTAAGGCCGACGATCCCAATGCTAAAAAACTAGAAAAAGAAAAGAAATTGAAGGAACAGCAGGAGTTAGCCCTGATATTTAAACCAGTCCAGACCCAGAAAGTTGAGAAGGGTAAGTTTCGTATAAAAATCAGGAACGCGACCGAAATTTTCGTTCCACTTCGTTATTGACAGAAAAAAATGATTCTTTAAGTTTCGTACAAAAACCAGGTACCCGACCGAAACTGTCATTCCATTTCGTTATTGATAGAAAAAGATGATTTTTTTACTAAATTTTGATTTGCTATCTCTGGATTTGGACGGAATTAGATAATATCTGAAATCACATTAATGATTGGATCAAAATTATTTTGTTCTACTGGCAGTAACGAAATGTAACGAAAGTTTTGGTCGGATCCCTGATAAAAACATTTTTTCGAATTTATTTGGTTTCAAAATAATTGTATGTTTCGACGAGAGTCGATTATAAAACCTTTTTTTGACACAATAATGAAGTATTTATTATGTTTGCTTCCTCGTAGAGGGAGGTTTGTAATGACCTAAATTTTCAAATCTACTTTTTTGACATGTTGATATAATTCGACCCCAGGAACTCGAAAAAGCATTTTTTTATGTTCGTGTGTGTGCGTAACTTTTTTCTGTTTATCATATCATGACCTTTCATGATCAATCAATAACGAATTCTAAACTTAAAAAAAGGTTACATTGTTTATATGAGGAAAACTTTTTTATTAATTTGGAGTATAACATTACCGTAAGTTAAAAAGTTGTTCCTTATAACAGAACACATTGATTGAACTGTTGATTGTTTCTCTGATTTTGTGAAAGTAAGATTTTCGGTAAGACAGTAACAAAAGCTTGGAAAATATTGAAAATGTCCATTTTTTTTTCTTTTGTTTGAGAAAAACCTCCCTCTATGAGGAAACAAATTTATTTGATATCTATGAGGAAGCAAAGTACTCATAAAATGACCACAAATAAATACACTCATAGTACTTCGCGGTATTTTGTCAGTTCCGAAGTAAATTTATAATACTCAATATTCTTGAATTTTAGGAATCGACCCGAAGTCCGTGATATGTGCGTTTTTCAAACAAGGACAATGTACGAAAGGAAACAAGTGCAAGTTTTCTCACGACTTGACTATAGAACGAAAGGCAGAGAAGCGTTCGCTCTACTGCGACATGCGAGATGATGATGATAAGGCAGCTGATACTAT
>JAUMHM010000016.1:40875349-40885807 GCA_032362435.1 Melikaiella ostensackeni | reverse complement strand
CATTTCCTCATTTTTTATCTCACTTTTTGCATAATCAGACACTTAAATTCTTATGCTTCACTCACGTTATTAACAAAAACGCAAATATTGTCTTTTTAATCAAGAAACTTTAAATTCAATTTAAAAAATACTGTTTACAATAACGTTTCGGAGCGGGTCGGCCTCGTGAACAGGCAGCGTCACGGTCAACATTCAGGACGTTTTCAACTCAGAGATTCAGGGGGCTGCTTCCGAATAAGCACATAACCTAAAAATTATTTAAACGAAGCACCATCTGTCATAATCCCCATGTCATCGAAACTGCATGTCACATAAATTTCATTCGTTCTAAAATGGCGCCCGGGATTCTGATTAACTGAATAATGCCGCGAAAATCGAATCAGCCAATAAGAATGCCGGACGATATTTTAGGAAGAATGAAATTTATGTTACATGCAGTTTCTTTGACAAGGGGACAAGGCTAAATTTATGCATAAGCAGAATAAGCAATTGCTTAGGGCACCGGCTAGATGGGGGCCCCTGATTCTTCCACAGTTACAAATTATTTTGAACCTGTAAAATTCGACCTTTCGGATAAAAAACGACAATATACTAATAAAAGTACGAAAACTTAATAACATTATGATAAATATCACAAAATGTGGTTTTTTTATTATAAATAAGTGAGATAATCGTTCGTTTGTCTTTTGATGACGTAATTCAGCAGTTTGCCCTTGTTAAATCCAGACGGAAAATTTAATTCATTATTTATTGTAAAAAAATTACGCAAAATAGAAATATGGTATCAATATTTAAATGCAGCGAGGAATAAAGATATTGAAAAAATAAGATTTGCATGAAATTATTCAATTTTCTCATAGTAAAATTCGCACTGGTTAGGTAAAATTGGGTCGAATTATTTTCAAGCTAAGGGGCCCCCTTTGTGATTACTGCTTAGAGCTTCTAAATATACCTGGCCTTGCATGGGGAGAATGACAAATGGCGTTTCGTTTAAATGATTTTTAGGATACGTGCTTATTCAAAAGAACAAAAATTATGTCATAAAGTATTTCGGAAAAATAAAAATCATCTTAGATAGTAATTCGGTATTATAAACATTATGCCGAGTGGTAATTCGAAAATATAAAAATGATGACAAATGATAATTGGGAAAAATATAAATTATGATAAATGGTAGTTCGGCAAAATAAAAATTATGTTAATTAGTAATTCGATATTATAAAAATTATATCAAATTATGATTCGGTAAAATAAGATTGATGTCAAATGGTCATTGGGGAATATAAAAATAAAAACAAATGGTAATTCGGAAAAATAAAAATAAGCATAAAAAGTAATTTGGAATGATAAAAATTAGATAAATTGACCATCAGGATAAATAATAATTATAGCAAACTGCTATTCGGTTAAATGATTTTAGGTAAAAAAAATATTAGGGAAAATAGAATTTAGGAAATATTCATGCACTTCGATCATGAAGCAATGCATTTATGTATTTGGTTGAATCAACCAAATTTTTTTCTGAGTGTGAAATAAATTTTAATCAGAGTGTAAATGACTATTGCATCTTTTATCACAAAGCTATGGCTGGTTAATGGCTACTCTAGGTATTGCCAGCATTGGGAATTTAACAGCTATGGCCGTGGATAGATGTATTTTAATTACTCGACCAATGAAACCGTTTACCACGAGGTAAGACTCTCCTAGATCAGGAGTAAATCGTTTTTAATTAAAGAAAGAAAAATGGCTGAAGCTCCAGATTCATTTATTCCTACTTGAACCAAAATTCTTTTCCTGATTTCAATAAATAACACATCAAAGGATTTAAAAAGTATAATCTTTAAAAGACTTCAAAGTTTAAATGAATAAATAAATCATGTTTTATTTGATATTCTTCAATTCCTTTCGGACACTCGATTCATTCGCCCCTACTTTTAGTTTCTTATATGTCAAAAGTTATTCTGAAGAGTAGAAACTTCTGAAATTCTTTTGTTAGATAGAAGAGAAAATTACGTATTTTTTTCGCAGCTGTGACCACTTCATGCCAAATATAGTCCAGACATCTGGTACTTTTTAACCGTTTTAAGTAGACGGAGTGCGTTTTTTTTGTTGCTAAAACGGTTAATTGATGGGTCCTGATGCAAATTCCTAATTTGCTAGAAATGAATACGACACGTCCCGGAAATATTTTTGAAAAAATTTCCAAAAATCGTGTTGCGTAGATTGACCCGTCCCACAGTGGGACAGGAGATCCGTTCCGTAGACAAAAGTCCAATTTTCATACTTTCAAAATTGTACAAAACAATTATGTTATTGTAATCTGTGATAATTAAGGTATCTAATTCGTAAATTATTTGTTATTCAATGAAATCCTGCTCCGTTGACATTTACCCTTTTTCATGTGCTTTTCGTGAAAATATTTCATATATTTATAGATCCGTTATTAATTCTTGAATCGTTGCTTTATTTTACTGATTCTTCGACAAACAGAAGTAAAAATGAACTTAATGGAACGAAAAATAATAATCACTAAAGTTTATCAGTATTCATGTTAACAAATAAACAGTATTTTGGTAAATTACTTTCTGTCATTTGACCGTCCCCGCCGTCCCGAGAGTTATTGAAAATTGCAGGTATCATTATGATTCTTATGATATTTACTACAAGATAGTCTTGCCAACTTTTACCTAAGGGAGACCAGGGTGCGTGGCCAAAAGTCGGCAAACCCATTAAAATGTACAAAAATAAATTTTAATTACGCCTATATATGGTTTTTTGGGTCGTTGATGTCAAATCTGAAGTCAAAATTTTGAAAAAAATAATGTAGGATCCAATATGGCGGACGAGTATTTAAAAAAATTATTAGATTTAATCGAAACGTGGTATCTAGGGGTATTCGAGGGCACTGATTCCGAATCTGAATATGGTCCTCTATCATTTATCCCGTTACAGTTTTTTCGTAGGATATGCACAAAACGAGCTATTTAAGAAAAAATTTTTTGGCTGAAAACAGCAAAAAAGTGTTTTTTTTAAAGGTCTTGATACTTGACCTATGAAGGATAAAGGATTAATTTTTTTTTCAATTTACGCATAATTTCTTCTACTACAACTTTTTTCTGACGTCATTAACGTAGCTCCATTGTTCTTTTTCTAGAATTACTTGAAATTACGTCTGCTTTAATTAATATCTACATTTTTTTCGTAAAATGATCAGGTTCCAAAGTACAGATACAAACTTCAGAATTTGGTTTTTCAGCATTTTTTTTCAAATTGGGTTATTTTCGAGGGTCATAACTTGGCAGAAGGTTTTTTTTCTTTTTAACTTCTCAGAATTGTGTCTAGTTTAATTTTGCTGTTGAATATTTTGCTCTAAAATGCAGTGGGACAAGTCAATCTATACAAACACGATTCTTGGAACTTTTTTCAAAAATATTTTCGTGACTCGTCGTAGTCATTTCTAGCAAATTTGGAATTTGCACCAGGACCCCTCAATAAACTGTTTAAGTAAAAAAGCGCGTTCCTACCGATTATTCAGCAAAAAAAAAATTTTTGTAGATTTTTGATAACTATAATTCTTTGTTCAAAATTTTTTAAAACGAAGTTTCTCGTCGTCCCGAAATTCGGGATGAGTAGTCAAATAATTTTATAAGTTTTTTTTTCCCAGCATCACAAATTTTTCGGGACGACTAAACATAGCCTTTTTTGAATTATCCATGATTTATTTATTCTAATTTCAGACTGAGAATAAAGTTATATCAAATTTTTTTTTCTTATTACAGACATGCTTCTTTTCTGGCAATATCAGTATGGATATACGCTCTATGCATATCCTCACTTCCTCTATTTGGTTTCGGAAAATTTGGACTAGAAGCTAGAAACATGTCATGCAGTATTAGTTGGGAGTCTCATGATCCTGAAAGCAATATGGATATTTACATTGGATTTCTTTTTACGACCGCATTCATTATTCCTGTGATGATTATTTCAATTAGCTATTTTTCTATAATAATTACCTTAAGACGTGTTAAGAAAAGAGTCAGTAAGTATAATTTTGGTTTATATATCTAATAAGTCTAATAGACTTTAGTTAATAATATGAGTTTCTAATAAATCTCAACGAAAATACCATTTTTTATGCAGGTGCACGACGTAAACAAGAAGGAAGGGTAACGAGAATGGTGATGCTGATGATTGTAACTTTTCTCATTGGATGGTTGCCATACGCTATTGTGTCATTTGCAAAACAATTTTTTCATGTAAGAAAAAACCGCATATTTCTTATTTTTGCTCTTTTTCTCTCTTTTGTATTTTTAGTTCTGCCTATAATACTCCAATACCACTCCAATACCAAATAAAACATATTTAATTTGTATCATAAATTAAAATATTATTCATTCTACTTTCATCATATTAATTCAGAATAGAAATGAACACTATTCCTAAATTTCCAGGCGGATGTGCCACCCGAAATATCGATGGTACCAGCAATAATCGCAAAATCGTCATGTGCTTACAATCCAATTATTTATGCTTGTCTGAATCCTCATTTTATAAAAGCAGTGCAGAAATTCTTCGCTAAACAAAATGAAACTCCTAATAGAACATAAAGAACTCTAAATGCACTGAAGAATTCGCTATGGATCCAGTAAATCTCAAAGCCCTATAATATTCAAATCAGTAATAATTTAAGGACCAAGAAAACAAACATACAAATCACATAGGTAGATATAGTATAATATATTATAAAAACTAATTTTAAATACAACGACAAAATACAAATGTGATATTTTCGAGTTTTAAACTGAATATTATTAGCAGAAAAATAAGAATGTTTCACATAATGTCACTCAAATTTAATTTTTGCAATTTTTGTTAGAAACCGTATATAAATTATGCAATGTTTTCTTCTCAAAATTTGAATCACGTACCCCTTTTATTGGGTCCATAAGTAGTTAAGTACCCACCTAGTTCAAATCTTACATAATTTTTTCCCAATATTTTTTTTCTATGAATTTATAATAAATAAACGAGGGGTAGATTATTCGGATTTCTGGTATACACTAGATTGCAAGATTACATGGGACTTCAAAAAAGATTGCATGCGATTGCAAAAGATTCCATGCGTTATAGGAAATGCATAATAGAAAATCTTTATATAGAAAATGATTATAGATATCTTTAAAACCGCTAGAAATTTCATTGAAATTCATGAAAATCTTTTCGAGCCTCTATAAATCCCTTTATACATTTGGAAATATTTTTGAATCTATCAAAATCTTTGAAATCTGTTAAAATCCGTAGAAATACCTCAAAATCATTTAACCCTTTTGTCTTCTTTTGAAACAGTTAGAAGTCTATGGAAATCATTTCAAATCCTTCGAGAATAAAATAAATTGAATTTATTCCCTGAAGTTCTCTAGAAATCCCTTGAAATTTAAAGAATCCCCTAAAATCTTTTAAATACTTGAAGGTCCTATAAAACCCCTTTAAATCTTGTGAAATTCTTTTCAATTCCTTTAAATTTTGGAAAATCCTACAAAATTCTTTGTTATCCCTTGAAGTTTTTGGAATCTCTTGAAATTCTTTGAAATCTTTGAAAAAAAAATTCTTTAGAATCCTTTGAAATTTTTTCAATTCCGTCATATCCCTTGAAATTGACGAAATCCGTAGAAATCCTACAAAATTCTTCGAAATTCTTTGGAATCAATTGAAGTCTTTAGAAATCGTGAAAATCCATTGAAATAAGTATACGTCATTTGAAATCCCTTGAAAATGAATTAAATAGATAATTTGTATGTATCATGAATACGGAAAATAATGAGTGAATCTTGCAGAGAAAATTAAACGAAGTTTATTTTTACAAGAAATAATTCAATATTAGGATTAAATATTTTTTAATTTAATTTTGAATAGCGAAAAAAAACTTGCGAGAATGGGAGCATTTGTGATTGATGTGACCTCATTTATACGGGCAGTCCTTGCCAGTGATTGGTTATTCCGTATTTATGAAAAAATCGCGTGTCACATTCAATTTTTTTTATACCGATACTTAGTGTCAACATTTATTGACATTTAAAAAGTCGAACATTTAAAGTGCATTCTGGGTGGTTATTCCTAAGCGGATTCGTAATATCTTCAACCACCGGAAATCTTAAAAAACGTTTCATGTCTTTCGGAAGCTTGAACGGAGATGTCTATTCATAACATCAGAAAATAAAAAATTAGAGCCATATTAACATGAAATATTATGCTTACAAAGTCACGAAATCCAAAAATATAATAAATTATTTGCGCATGCTTCACTGTTTTGTGCGCTCCGTATAGCGGACGTCATCATAATGACCATTCATTCAAATGTAGTATTCCAAATCGGAATTTTGAACCAATTTTAAATAAGCTATAAGTACATAAAATTTAGAAAATAGGCGCTTTTAATAAATGTTTAGATCATAAGCTTTTGAATAAAACGATGAAAAGAATGCACGAAAATTCTCTATTAAACTTATTCATTGAGGTCCTCTAAAAAACAGACTAAATCCCTAGAAATCTTTGAAATCCTTCGAAATCCTTGGAATCGCTACATAGAAAAAACGAAGGGTAAAAAGTAATTCAGGTAAAAATGCTAGGGGTTATCTTGGCATGCAAAAAAAAAAGATCGGTAAGGGTAAAACATAAAATTAGCGATCTTTCATTTTACCCTTTCCGATCTTCATTTTTTTGCATGCCGAGATTTCCCCCCAGCATTTTTACTTGTATCACTTTTGACCCTTTTTTTCTGTGCAGGAATTCCTTGAACTTTAATTTGATTAAATTTATTTTCAGAAGTTCTCTAGAAATCTCTTGAAATCTTTGGAAATCCTACAAAATTCTTTGGAATCACTTGAAATTTTTGAATACTCTTAAAATGCTTTGGAATCCCGTTAAATCCCCGGAAATGTTTGGAAATGTTTGAAATCCTCTAAAATCCCTTTAATGTTTCGAAATCTTACGAAATCCGTGGAAATATTTGTAAATCTCTTGAAAAACGATGAGATCCCATGAAATCATTCAAAAGCCTCAACATCCGTGGATGTCCCTCGAAATACTTTGAATTCCTTTAGAATCCCTTAATATCCCCTGATATGTTTGAAAACCTTTGAAATCGTTTCAAATCTCGTGAAATTTTTATGAAGTCTGACAAAATCGATTCAAATCCATGGAAATTTTTTGGAATGCCTGGAAATTCGTTGAAATCTATTGATGTACTTGAAAATTTTTAAATCTTTTGGTATTCTCTTAAATCCCTTGAAATAATTTGAAATCCTACGTTGAGGAAATAAATAAATCATTCGTTTGTAGTTTCTCTATTTTTTGCATCAATTCTTTCAATATGTTAACATTATTTCTGTTTTGATTTTCTGTAATGATTTCTCTAGAAGCGCGAAAAAAATATGAGAAATTCATTACAGGCTTATCATTATAGACCTATACTGAATTTCCTATAATATTTTCTCGTAAGCGGGGAATAAGCAGGGATTGTAAATGATTGCATGGGATTGCAAAGGATTGCATGAGACTGCATAAGATTACAGAGAGAGTGTACACCAGACTGAGGGAGTAATTAACCCCTCTTCCATAAATTATTTCGAATATAGAAAAGAAAATCTTACGTAAGACACTTTTTTACAATTATTCACCCTCCAGAGAGCCCACCCCCCCATGTAAGACAACTTAGAAAAATGTTTGACCCACCTACGTACCAAAAAAACTTAACGTAATTCATATGCGAGCCTTTAGGCGGTATGTAGATGGAAATTCGAATCATGTATTTGATAGATATATAGAATTTCGCGCCGAAAGTGAGATATTTATATATTCACAAAAATACTAAAGTATATTGGTGTAGCTCCTTGCAAGAATAATATATTTATGTATTTCATGTACAATAAAGCAATATTACAACAAACTTGAAAATATATTCACCCTTCACTGCCTAGAAAACTCGTGTAAAAATCTTACATTTCATAAATTTATTATCAAATAGGCAAGTATGGATTCAGGAGAGTTGACATGTTGTCCGTGCTTGTACATATTAAAAAGTTTGAGAAACTTTGACACATTTATTAATCAATTTTTCCCTTGAAGGATGAGTAATCGATTTTACGAGAGCAGCAGAGATTATTTGATGAAACATCAAAAAACTCAAGTTGAATTTATTTATGACAAAATAAATACTAACATTGTAATATAATAGACAAAATAAGCTTTGTCAATTTAAATCATTTTTCATAATTTGTAATTGTAAAATTATTTTGCAATTATTTTCAGCTGCAAGACAGTAATTCTAGAATATTATTTAGTAATAAAAAGTTTCTGCAAAGCTGAATTGTTGCTGAATTTTTGTGTGAGTTAAATAAAATATATTTAGAAGATAACTTTACAGAAAAAAATTACCATTGCCAAGAAAATATTGTTACGAATACAAGCGATAAAATATTTGCTTAATCCCAGAATTAGTATCGTCAGTCACGGTGTGCATGAACTAACTTTAAATGAAAGGTCATAGCACTCTGAATTTTCTAGTGTGCAAAATGAATTTTAGCAAAATCCCCAGAGCTGTTTTTGAAAAAAGTGTTTTTAAGGGTTAAAATCGATTTTCTTAAAATAAATGAGATGAATTTGCATTTTTTCACTTTATTGATGAAAATGTAGTGCCTAAATATAATATCAGTCCTCATTGATCAGTAAACAAGAAATTAAATTACGCTCACCTCGTATTACTGTGCCGCTCGTTCTTCTTCCGGCTTCACGGTTCTTCACGCTTGCCGGCTTCTGTCTCCCCCTCTGAGCTTCCCTTGACCCGAGGCCGGCACAGAAACGAGAGATAAGTGTAGTTTTACAGGTGACGAGCATTGTATTCTTGTACTGCTTTTATTAATTTACGCGAATAATGAACATGTCTGCTTGAAAGTTTGTACAGCCAAGTTGTTTTAAAATCCGAATGTGCAAATTCCATGGCCTGTTTGTTGAAAAATCCAAGGCCTTTTCCTATTTTTCGACAAAAATCAGGAACATGAAAAAAAACGTGAACTTTAGGTATAATTGAAACGTTTAAATCGCAGTAATTTCGCTTAAATTCAGAAATATAGTCTAAGTATTTCGATTCTAGAGTTGTAGAAACACAAGAATCAACTACGACTTGAAAGTCGTTAAAGCACCTAACATATTTTAGAGCTTCGCACTCGACATATTATGTGCCTCGCGCTACGTGCTCGGTCCTGGTTAATCAACTAAATTATTTTCATGCTCAAACACTGAGTGAAGATGTAGACATAACTCTCTCAAAACTCCTTCGGGTTTGAGGATTACATTCTCATCTTGACTCTCGCGCTTGGCGCTCAGCATTGCTTGAGTTTAGTTTAAATTTTAGAAAATCGACATTTTACTTTATATTTTTATACTCAGCTGAAAAATTTTAAAACGAAGCGAGAAAGAATTAAACAAAATGCACAAAAATCGAATAATTTCCAGCATAAATTTGCAGTAAGCGAAAAACCATGAGAAAATTTTAATTTAATAAAAAATTGCTCAAAACATATGTTTTGAATTGTCAATAAAAAACTGGCAAGTGTTAGAATAGACCTACGTAAGAAAAATATTTTTTTATGAATAATTCAATTTTATTAATAATAGTTTAGGAGTGAAACATAGATATAAAAAATACATACTATAGTGACACTTTGTTTTTCAAAGTACTAAAATCATAATAGTTCCTGGCACTCGTTAGTAAGAAACGAAGCCTATTCATCTGGTCCTTTTTTATTCCCAGCGTGACCAATTAATCTCGATTTTGTTGAACTGATACTTTTTTCCTCACTCTGAAGGATCTGGTGCAACTTTTGCCCAATTCGATATGGCCCAGATTCTTCTTATCGTCTGAAAATGAAATTAAAGTGTTCAGCATATAAGAATATTTATCTTTGGTCAATCAGGATTTCAAAACAATTCAATTAATGCACTCACCTTTTTTAACATTTTGGTTAGGCTGTACATATCTTCGTAGCTCTGGGATGTGGAATTACAGTTTTTTATCAACATTGAAAGGGCATTCTTTACTTTCTTCTCATATTATCTGAATTTTGATTATGATAAATAGTAATAGTAAGATATGTATACTTCAAAGGATTCATTCCTTAACCCCTTCACTGCGGATGACGTGAATACACGTCATGGACAAGGTGGGTCTAAACTGCGGATGACGTGTATACACGTCATGAAGAAAAGTTCCTGATGAATTGACGGATTTCATTGAAAATTGGTACTAAGGGGTTATTTGGGTCGCTGAATACGAATTCGAGGTTAAAATTCTACATTTCGAAATGGCTGATCCAATATGGCGACCAAAAATTTTGAAAAATCCAATGAGTTGGCGGATTTGGATGAAAATTGGTACTTGGGGCTTATTTGGGTCGCTGAATA
>JAUMHM010000016.1:40854954-40870125 GCA_032362435.1 Melikaiella ostensackeni | reverse complement strand
AAAAATGAGTGTGCGTATTCATTCTGCTTTTCCTGAATCCAGTTTTGGACCCATTGTCACGATTCATGAAAGAGGGGAAAGAGTCGGGCCAGCTGCCCCTGTCGTCGATTCTCATGCATGATATTTGTTTCCCAATAATTTGACTGTTATTGAAAAAAAATTAATCGCCGGGGACGCATAAAAAAATGATTATTTGACATATTTACAATGCGAAAAATAAAAAAATCAATAAAAGAAAAATGTCGACAAAAACATTTGAACCAGCGGCAGTGTGGTCGCTAGACAGGCTCTTTACCGCTGCACCGGCGGCGCTTGGTGAAAGACACCGCGCGCGACTCTGTGGACCTTTGGCAACCGCAGCGACCGTGATTTTTAAACGCTCATAATTCTTAAACAAGGGCCCCCTTACAGAGAAGCCGGGACACGTGTCTAATTATTTTTGACGTACTAACGATTGATGATAAACTCATCAAAAAGTCAATATCGCAGAGGAGGCCTTCCCCTTGTGAGTGTGACGTAATGATAAAATACTCTATTGGTCGCCATCTTAGATTTTTCAAAATTTTTTACTTCGGGGTTCATCGAGTTCTTTCTAAAGCCACATTCCTTTTTATGGCAAAGTTTGAAAATATTTAGTTGCAAACTCCAAAAACGAGACATTTTTGGACTATTTAATTCGCCCCCATCTTGGATGTTTTCAAAATTTTCAATTTTCTTATCCACCATTCAATTTACAATAATTTATTAGAATTTTTGTAATGTTGAAACGTTCTAAGTTAATAACTATAGAAAATGAAATTTTAGACCCTAATTGTTGCGTCTGCCATTTTGGAAATTTTGCAAATTTCAAGTTTTTTAAAATAAGCATATTTTGAGCATTACAGAGAGATTATCGTCCTATGCGGGCGATTGATTAGAAAAAGAACTGACAAAGTTACGTGAATTAAACGTTTTTGCACAATTGCTCCCATGTTAATCTTATTGGAAAGTTTAAGTGCCTGGGGCGATGGGTAAATATTAACCGATTTGGATGAAATTTGGAGGGCATTCTATTTTTAGGCATTCGCGCCGGAATCGCGACTGGGAACAAACAATATCCAAAAAAAGTAAAATAAGGACCACCCTAATTGTCACCCTACATTAATATTTTATTAAAAAAGGTTCTTACCAGCCTTCTTTTGTGAATGTCCCGTGTAGACGATTTTGCCAATTTCGAATCCTTTGAGTCGTTTAGCAATTGCTTGACCAATATTTCCGAATCCGACGATGCCTATTGTCGATCCCTTTACATCATGTCCTAACAACCATTGTGGTCTGTTTTCTGTTTTTGCTCTTTTCAAAAATACAAGGGAAAAATAATAGTATTTAAAGTGAAGAGATAAGAAAAATAGGAAACAGAGGTTTGGATTCATAATTTAGCTAATGTATAAAATTGCAATTTTTTCATAAAACCAAAAGAGGTCGAGAATAAAAATTGAACTAACTGTGTCAGTAGTAATCTCCCTTCGAAAGCACGTCTAGATGCACTCAATAAAAGCATTACCGCAATATCAGCAACAGCGGATGTCAAAACTTGGGGAGTATGTCCTACTTTTATTCCTCTTCTTTTAATTTCGGGGACATCCAAATGGTCGTATCCAGCTGACATTGCTGATACAACTTTCAAAGTGGGTCCTGCAAATGAAAATATTTTTTTTAGACAATACGTAAGGCTTACTTTCAGACAATACAGCTAACAGTTGTCATTCAGAAAAGAAGGAAAAAACTGCCATAAAGTAGCTTGGGCTCGTTCATTATATGGTGTATCTTCAATTGGGCTGGACAACCAAAACTCAGAGCAGATGTCGCCACTCCTTTTGGCTACTTAGGGTGCACGTTTTCTATAATTTTGTATTGTTCATGGCAATCAAGATAATCAGCTATTCGCTAAACTTAGCGCATGCGTAGAAAAATAACCTCCACTGCGCATGCTCGAAATTTCATCGAATAGCTGGTCACCATGAATAATATAAGATGGCAGAAAGCGTGCGTCCCAAGACCACCAAAAGGAGTGGCGACATCTACTCTGAGTTTTGAGTGTCCAGCCATATTGTGATCATTTCATGAAGACTGTGCTTCCTCATAAAGGATTGTTTTGTATTTATTGTTAATGTAAGTATGAGTTATAAAAAAATAAGACTATGACAAGAATCGGGCTAGCCTATTTTCTATGATCATGATAAAAAGTCGTGTATAATAAACTTCTTTATTAAACGATAACGCAATACCTAAAAATGACGATCCCTCCAATACTCATTTCCTTATAAAATTTATATTGGCACTACAACTTATACTTTTTCAGTGTTTTTTTGTTTGTTAGTGAATATGACAGATTTAAAAATTTCACTTTCAATATCATTATCAATTTCCAAAATTTTACAATTGGTTTTTATGTTACAGATAATTCCCAAATATTTAATTCTCTTTGAAATTATTGAGTCAGAGGGGTTGGAAAGAGGGTTTTGGATTGTAAATGGAGTCTGAGGGGATGGAAAGGGCGATTTCGCCTGCGCTTTTTCCATATTCATTGTTCATTATTTATTAATTATTTACTATTACTTATTATTATTTATTTCTTTGTTGTTTATTTTTTATAGGTCATAGAATGTTTTTATATAGTTTAATAAATTCATTTCATCAAAACGAATAAATTTTTTACCTAAAATATTAGTTTACCGAAAAATGGAGATAAGCGGCTCGTTTTTTTCGGTTTTTTACAGTAAAGGGCAAAAAGGAATTTGAATTAGGTATTGATGCTTCAAATGTATGATTTCTATATGACCCTCTTTCGTATCATAAAGGACAAACATTGATTTGATTCATAAACAAATATTTCTCATCCCTTGAACTGTGAGTGACTTTACTCCACAATGTGGGGCTAAGTCGCTTACTCATAAAAAGATTTTTAAAAAAAGTAATTGGCAAGAAAACTTTACAGAAAGAGTTATTATTTATAACTTTTCTAATTATTTTTAAGCAAATAACTTTACTGAAACTTATGGCAACGTTAAATAATCTGCTTATTGTCACTTGGTACACAACCAGAGTTTTTCTTAACCTCACGTATAAGTAAGACGCATTACATACATTTGGTACTTATTATCTTGCTATATTTTTAATATTTCAACAAAAATTCACTCATAAACGAAAAATGAGAAACTTCAAAAATGCTTAAAGATGGAAATTTTTTTATGGAGATAGCTATAAACATTCTATTGAATTACATCAACTAATTACCACCCCGCCTTTAAAAAAATCACTTTACAGGATCTGGTAGTACTGCCAATACTGTGATAAAAATTTTTAAAAATTTCGAATTTTTGAAATTCATTATTTGTCATTCTCACGATATTATTAATGAATCAGCCTCAACCATTTTTTAAAAAAAGAATGTAATTCATTAAAATCTACGTTTATTTTTTTTTTCTTAAATACGTATAATCAAAATTTCAAAACATAATTTATATCTGAAACGATTTTTGAGCAAAATATACAATCGAAATAAAAATATTTATTCTTATCTGATCTTGTTCTCAACATAATCAATAATGGGCATTATTCCAATTTTCATGATCCTAGCTTAACTTGTTTTCGATTTATCATAAAAAAGAGTATTGTTCACAAACACACATGTCCGCGCTTGTGGACATTTTTTAGAAACCTAATTTTTACACTCCTGAGGTCGAAATATGTATAAAAATGTCAAAAAATCAAGTTCGAAAATTTTCATCGTTACAAAGCTTCCTTTATGAGATAGCAATAATTAAATATTAATTAAACCCATTGATGTTATCATTTTCGAATAGGTCGCGAATTGATAATTAGTATATTTTCATAGAAGTTTTTACAATATTTTCCATAATAACTCAGTCTTAAAATTAATCTCTCTTTCTTAATGTATTGCTAAAGAAAAACTTAAAATCAGGTTATTAAAGTTATTTTTTACGAATAGGCCGCAAAATATACTTTTTATTGAATACATATTTTAGTATTCATTATTTGATATTTTTATTTAAAAATTTACTTCTAGATTGATCTAAAATCTATTCCTTCTCCTACCCGATAGAATATTTAATACTGCCCGTTTTTCGTTTGACAGTGACCTTTTGTTTAACGCTGCCTCTTAGAGTATACACTAGAAGACTATTTTTTCAGTTTATATAAAATTCTAATATAGATGTTGTGATTTTAAGGTAGATTAATTTAATATCTAACCTGCAACGTTGAGAAATTCACTATTGACATTGGCGTGGACAGCAAGAAAAACTGCATCATGGCCAGGAAGAACTCGAAGAACTTCTTCTCTTGTAGGATTTGGAGATGGAATGATAGTTAAGTCACATCTAGAAAAACGGTTAAATTTTAAAAAATAAATAAATACTAAAAATTCCAATTTGATAAATTACTTAATTTTGTACTAGTTCCAATAGATATGTTTTAGTTTTTAACTCCATTTTGGACGTTTCAGATTTGAAAATTCTGAACTTTGAAAATTTCTAATCAATTTGAATACGAAATTGCTCAATTTCGGAAGCTTTAGTGAAACGTTTGAATTTTGAAAAATATAATGGTACAATGTTGAATTGGATCATTTTAAATGTTAAATTTTTTAAATATTCATTATTGAACATCTTCAATTCAGAATTCTTTATTTTTAAAGGATTTTAGTACAAAAACTTCTCAGAACTTTTAGGTAAACATTTTTTTTTTTAATTTTGAAGGACCAAAAAATCTGGGATTATTTAATTGGATCAGGTTTCAAATTCAAATTATTGTTCTATTTTCAAAATTAATTGGGAAATAGTTCAATTCTAAATGTTCGTATCAGTTTGTAAGTCATTTGCATCTAATTTGTAATTATACAATTTAGAACATTTCAATTTGAAAATAGATTTTAATTTAAAGTGAGATTTTTGATACGTATTAGTTCTGCAATTAAAATTTTTAATGTTTAAATTCGAACCGTTCAATTTGATTCAAAATTTTTCGGAAGCATTAAAATTGAAAAATTGTTAATTTTCAAGTACTATAATTATTGCACAACTTAAAAAACTGCATTTTTCATCAAAAAACTTAAGAAATTTCATGTAAACGATTTTACTTGATAACATTTACAATGAATGATTTTCGAATTTTTAGTAGGACTTCAATTTTCTATCTTCCGATTTAGACTTACTTAGTTTTAATTTTTAACGGGCTTCTATTAGATATTTCTCAACTTGAAACATTTACAATTAAAAATTTAAATTAAAAACGCCTCAACTTGAATCTTCAAATTTATATTTGTTTTAAATTTATATTCTCCTCGACTTGAACCTTCAAATTTATATTTGTTCAAGTTTATATTCTTTCATTTTCGAATCATTTAAAGCCGATGAGTTGCTGTTTAATATTTTACATTTTGAAACCTTAAAATTAAAAAATTGCAAAAGGTAAGTTCTAATCGGTAACCGAATTTATTTTCTTTTTTGTTGTTTTCCGTGAAATTTGATAAAATCCAAAGCAAAAATGTCCTTAAACGTGAAGAACTATAAATTAAAACATCTGTTTTCCTTTTTTAGAGCTTCAAAGAGTTTTTTATTTGGTAATGCTGATTTTATCAAGTGTTTGCAGCATTTTATAATATTTATATTACATATAATGAATGATGAATAATCACTCACTTGGTTGTCAGTAGATCTAACCCTTGTTTAGGAGTGTCATTGCTATTCACAAGCACACGTGGTCTGCCCATTTTTATTATTAAAAAATGAACTATGACGGACCTGTAAAAATGGGAGTCAATTCAGTTCCAGTCGTAAACTGACAATACTTAGAAAGTTTCCACGTTATATAACGAAACTTGTATTTATTCACACGCAAGCGCAGAATGAACCATTTTGAAGCGATAATAAGATAATGTCAACAATCTGTGTACAATATGTGCATTAGTAATGGAATGTCAGTGATAATTTGTTGAGTAGATAAAAATCGTATCTTTAAGTCGAGGTTTAAACACAATTGAAGATAGTTAAGCATTTAGGAATTAACATTTTTTTATGTGCTTGAAGTTCTGAACGTTTAAATGAACGAAATTTTTGGCTGATGGCTTTTAAACTACAAATAATGCTTGAATTTTTGTTCATTTATATTGGGAATGATAGATTATTAAAAGAATCTTATAATGCATTATTTTAAATTGTATTTGGAACAACATTTATCGATAAAATAGAATTGGGGAAAAATATTCCGTTCATTTGAACGTTCGGAATTTCAGTTACGTATTTTTTAAAATAAAACTTATAGCTTAGCCACTACTGAATTTAGGCGTACATTTGTTTTTGAATTCACTTGAATTCTTCGAGATTCACTTGAATCTTTGTTAATTCTTTGGATTCTTTAAAATTCACTTGGATTCTTTAGAACTTTCTCTAGTTTACTCACGTATTTTTTTAATTCTTTGGATTCTTTTGAAGTCCCTTGAAGTCTTAGGAATTTTGCAAAATCACTTATATTTCATGAATTCCTCTGAATTTATTTCAATTCTATTGAACTCAATTAAACTTTTTTCATTCTTTGGATTTTTGATTGAAATTTCGAGAATTCGCTTGAATTTTTTAAATCCTTCCGAATTCATTTAAATTAAAATTTTCGAATGATTAAATTTTAATTCAATTTAATTGAATTCAATATACTCAATTAATTTCAAATTTGGTTAATTCTTCAGATTCTTTTGAATTTACCAAAATTCGTTTGACGTTTTGCGAATTTATTTGAATTCTGTTTAATTCTTCTGAATTTACATCGATTCCTCTAATTTACTTGAATTTTTTTAACTCTTAGGATCCTTTTTAATGCACTAGAATTTTTTAGAATTCCTTCACACTCTTGTGAATTAATTTCTATTCTATTGAATTCAATTGATTTATTTCATTTATTCTTTGGATTCATTGAAATTTACTCGAATTCAGGTATAGCAGGTACCTTAAAATTGCTAGAGTAGTTTAATTTTCCGAAATAAATGCTATCTTTATCTTATGCATTGAAATTAAGCAATTGTTCTTAAACTCATTAAGTGTATTGTTATAATTTAAACACTTAAAAAATATTTCATATTTAATTTAAAAAGATGTTTAATAACTTGTTTTTATCACTATGATAGGTACTAAAATTATTTTAGATCCATCTTTTTTATCAAAACTGAAAAACTTTCATAAATAAGGAATGCTGTGGTTATTTGAAAAATGTTAATGAAGCGAAGAAAAAATAAGGAAGCTGTGGTGACTTTATTTTCGTTGTATGAGAGTTTGATAATTAAAAACAAATTCAGGTCATTGAACGAAGTACTCTACATATTTTTTATTTCTATTCATCTCCTTCTGCATCAAATAATTAAAGGCTTTTGAATTGCAAATCAGTTTTTAATAATTTTGAACTGAAATAAATAAAGAATAATATAATTAATTTTATCTCTAAATCATTTTCTAAGCCTCACAGAAAGAATAATATTTTTGTATAATATTATAAAAAGAAAAGTGGAACCGATTTCAACTCATTTTAACCCCTTTTAACTCGAAAGTTCAAATATTATTATTGTTTTCCAATTAGGCTTTCCAATTGTCTTTAGTAAGAAATTATAAATGTAATAGTATTTAATATATCATGATATTTGAAACCTATAATAAGGATAAGAATTGTAAAGCCCAATATTGACAAGTTCGACTTTATAAACGACTAATTGGCAAATAATAATCTCAATTTAAACTGTCGAGTTTCAAAAATTTGAATGATATGAAAAATGGAATTTAAAAAATACGCTTATAATAATCAGGATTGGCCACTTTCATCACCGAAAAAAATTCCCAGTCATTTCCCAGTTTTTTCCCGGTTCAAACAAATTTTTCCCGGTCATTGAAATTTGAGTTGAAATTCAAAGTTCAAACTGTTAAAGATGAGGACTTTTTCATTTGAAGTAATCAAAAGTTAACCACAAACTAAAGCTGCCAAAATTGAACTCTTCTAAATTTTCGACTTTCCAAATATTCTACATTAAAGCATACAAAATTCTTCATTCAAAAACTTTTTTTTCAATCGTTTAATAATGAATAAGATTTAAAATGAAAACCTTCTCATTTCAATAGGTTTTATTTTAAGGACTTCAAAACAAACATTATCTTGAAATGAAACATTCAAAATGAAAAAACTAGAGAAATTATCTGCTGGCCTAAAAGCTTGAACATCTAACAAAAAATGTCTCCTAAGAAATTTAGGTCCTTTCTAATACAAGTTCCAAAAAATTTTTCACTGATCGTACACGATAGAACTCAAATTTTTTAACCTATAAAATAACTATTTCTTTTTACAGACCAATGAACAATTCCAGCTAAAAAAACAACTCATGGATAAAATTCGAAACGAAGCATCGAAAGATAAAGATTCTTTAAGTGTTGCGATTCCGGATATACAAGATAGATAAGAGTCGTTGCCATATTTTTTTGAGAAAGATGATGAAATTGACACAATGAAGGAGCAGACTTATCTGCTTGAAAAAATTAAAATATTTAAAAGAGCAAGCATATGTTTTTGAGAAAAAGGATTGAATGGACAAAATGAAGGAGCAGATTACTGACCTACTTAAAAAAATAAATTAAAAAGATCTCGTGATTAAAGCAAAAGATATGCAAATACAATATTTAAAAGAGCAAGCATTGGCGACACAAAGAATGAGAGAAGAGTTGAACGAATTAGAAGGTAAGATGCTTTCTTATTATTTTGCAACTATATACATTATGTCCATGATTTCAATGAATATGCTACAAATGTACGGAATATAAAAATTTAACCTGTCATGGTTTTTATATAGGTTGCTGTCTGAATTTATACCATTGAGATTTCACTGATTCAGTGACTCACTACTCACTGATTCAAAATTAGAGAGTGTTACATGCCCTTAACTCTGCTCTGAAAGAAAACAAAAAATAAGATTAAAGTTTTCCTTACTTAAGGTCATGTCATACTTTCCTCAAGTCATACGATTCCTACCTTATCGATATTTTTTCCACAACAACACACTAAATCCCAATGTGTCAAATTTTGACCCAAAAGTGGATTAAAGCATTTCACAATGGAGAAATAATTAGAAAATACACAATTGCGTACGGAAAATTACAACTACATTTACATCTTCCTATGCATATGTTAATTGACTTCTGGTTTCCTTTTGTGCAACGATTTGATCCAGTTTTCCATCAAAATTTGACAGTTTCGGATTTATTGTAATTAGATATCGAGTTAAAAATTTGGAAAATGAAATTGAAGGCACGAAGAAACGGTTGTCTACTCCTAAATTTTTATAAGTGCAAAAGAAACTTATTGTGGAATTTCTTTTTGTTATTGTAAAAATTTAGGAGTAGAAAAACGTTCTTTCGTGCCTTTTGTTTAATTTCCAGAATTATCAACTCGATATTTTATTTTGTGTGGACGTGAGTTGTTGTAAAAAAAATATCGGTAAGTTAGGAATCATATGACTTAAGAGATGTATGAAATGGCCTTAGGTTTGAATAATTAACTGTATTGTAATTTATCAACATTTGTAATTCACAAAATGCTATTATATTTTTTACAGCCATTCTATTTCTACGTTAGTTCTTAATTTTTTTTTCAGAATTGATGAAGGAAATGCGCCCGACAGGATGTAACACCAGTGTCGAAGAAACTAACGACCTACCTGTTGGACTAGTATCTAATTTGCATCAAGTATGTTTTGCAATTAAATGATGGTGAATTCAAACATTAAGGATTAAGCTGATGTTGTATAATACACATTTTTTGTTTTTGTTTTAGAACCACTCAGGAAAAGGCGTATTCGTTAAAAAAGACTTCATGCAAAACACTTTAAGTTCTGTACCGAAACCCTAAATTTTCTCTGGATCCTTGGCAACTTATCGTTTAACGGAGGAAGATTTGATGAACCGTTCTGTCACGAGTGAACTCTTTCGAAACTCTGTGGATGACGAAAAACTACCACTTTTGGACCCACTTAAACTTAATGTTGTTTTTGGAAAGTTTTTGTATATCATTTTTAAAAATTTTTCACTTGAAAAATATTTTGTTAGTGTTCAACAAGTGTCAAAAATTAATTTCAGATTATTATAAAGATTGGCTCGGCAAAAAACATTATACGGATATACAGAATATTGATGAGATAAAGAAACTCAAACAATACTTGAATACCAAGCGCAGTACAATGAAAAGAAGCTTTCTTGCTGCAAATGGAGAAAATGAAAGAACGAAGAAAAGACTGTTCAAAGCAACACCAACTAAAATATATGGAAAGAAGAGGAAATTATCCAAAGAGGAATCTAATTCATCAATCGACACCACCGACACCAAGTCGAATATTCGCTAGAAAAGCTGCAGTAACTCATCAGTTGCAATTGCAAACGAAACAATCTCCAAAAAACAAAACAGCCCAAAAATTACAGAAAATATTTTTACTAGCAAGGAAAACGCAGTACCTGTAAAGAAACATGGATCATACGGTCCTTGCAATTTGATTGCCAATAAGGAAAAGATGGTCCATACAACGTCGCAACAAACCACTGACGTTGTTTCATTGTCGGTTCCAATATCCACTTCTCCTTCACCACTGACACTTCGGCCATGGTAAAACCGGGTCATTATTTATTTTATTTCAACTAATATAAGTAGGTGTTGTTCTAACTCAAATAAATGTCGATACTTGAAGCCGTCAGGTGTAAATACCTACATTAACGATATTCTTTTTGAACGAATTAACGTTTATACGAATCGAGTTATCAAGTTGAAAGTTTGGCAAATTAAATCAAAGGAATTAATTAAGATGTATCTAGTCGTAAATGTTTGCAATTTCAAAAAAAAATCACAAAAATATTTCTGAATGATTAGAATTATTGAAAAGTCTTTCCAGCAACATTTTTGGAAAAACTCTTTTTTGCAATTATAAACATTTAATACCACGTAAGCCTTCCCGAGTGCCATTTATATGTTAAAAAACTCTTTCCAGGAACATTTCTAGAAGAACATTTTTTTGCAATTATAAACATTTGATACCACATAAGGCTTCCTAAGTGCCATTTACTATATGTATCTTCTCAAGCTTTCAACCCAACATCTCATTTCGTGTGGATGAGAGCTTGTTAAAATAAGATGTGAATAGTGTAGGTATTTCCATCTGCTACATGTAAGTATAATAATTATAAAGGTTTTCGGAACTTATTTATCAAATACATTTATTAAATTATTTCATTTCGATTTCTTCTGTGCAAGGGTGCAATGAAATGTCACATCTATGAGCATACAAAATGAAGAAAAACCGAAAATCTGCAATGTAAAGTTTATCCAGTAAGTTTATCCATCAATGAATGATAGATATTGTTGTGAATGTTTTAATTTATTATAAATTAGAATGCAGTTACTACTTTTCTTGTTCAAACGTCAGAATTGTAATGATTTTATACATAACTTTAATATATTTCTATGTGAATGTGTAATCAATAAAAAATATATTTTTCAAATTTAATTGCTGTATATATGCACAATATTTACTTCCTCACAAAGAAAGCTTTGTAATGGTAACAATTTCGAAAAATTATAAATTCGTTTAATCAAACGTTCCTCAGTTAAAAAATGACTAACGCAATGTTCTAGGAAATTGTCCGAATGTGTGTGTGTGTGTGTGTGGATATGTGTGTGAACACGATACTTGAAGACGGTTGCATATAAACCAATGAAATTCGGAGGGCTGATTTTCACCACTAATATATGAAAACTTACTGGAGGGTTTCTAAAGATAATCATTACAATTTTTTAGCACTTTATAATGTTTTAAAAATGGGTTTTTCATAGTAAAACTTTTTCATTCACATAATTCAAAGTTGATGCAAGAACATGAAAGATTCCTTGTCTTGAGACGAATCGATTGACCTATAATATTAATACATTTCATTGAAGAGTACAAAATCTATGATTATTTATAATATTTCAAAAATCAGTTTTATGGTAAAACTTTTTTCATTAACATAAGGTGGAGTCTACACAGCCCGCGCCGGCAAGCAACGATGTTGCCGGCTGTTTTTCACAACAAGCGAAATACGAAATGAAAGTGAATTACGTATACAGTCATGCAAATACCTGGAAATATAATTTTCAAGGTCAAAACTGATAAAGTTCATGTTTGTAAAAAGAAAAATAATATGTTCACATTTATTTTCATGAAAATACGGTGAGAGTAGACCAAGTATTTTCGGTGTGAATAGGCACTTCGTTAAATATAACCGATTATTCATATAAATTACGAGAATCGCTCATAATTAGAATGAAAAATTATCGATTTTATTATTTGGTTGAATAGATTTTCAAAACTAAAAAATGTCAAACACTTATGATAAGAAATTATTTTTCACGGAAATATTTAAAAAATGAAGCTTCGTCCCATGTGTCTAGTGCTATTGTTTGACCCTCGGTATCTTGCTAGTTGATGTTACAGCCTAAAACACCTTATATTAATTTTGAATTACACGCGACCTGCAGCCACTAAATGCACTGCACAAGATAAACGCAGTTGGACAACCCGCTAAAGTTGGAATAGAGACGAGGTTGGGTTGGAATCACTGCTATAGGAAGTTTGGCTATTTACCTGTTTACACGAATTACAACGTAACTGGAAATGGGTTAGGGGTATGTTCATATTCGTGGAGTGGTATAAGAATCGAATGGGGCAGTTGGATAGGTGTGAGGTTTTGATTGGGGGTGGATGTCATCGAACTCACACTCTCCACAAAAAGGGGTATAAAAGACCCCTGAAAGAAAGTTATGTATAAGAAACCGGTACCAAAAAAATTGCCAGTGTCGGTAAAAAATAAATTACTGGCAACGATAATTTTTTTGTTTTTTTTTAAAAGCAGAGAGTCCAGGTAAAAAAGTCACAAGGGTACCTTCCCACCTCCTCTACGAGACGTTGGAAAAGGGTAGAGGTTCAACCAACATTATTTATATAACCAGTCACAGGGGTGCCTTACCACCCCAACGAGAAGTTGGAAAGGGGTAGGGGCTTGACCAACATTATTTCCGTGACCAGTCACGAGGGTGCTTTCCCGTTCCCTTCACGAGACGTTGGAAAAGGGAAGGGGTTTGACCAATATTATTTTTGTGACCAGTCACAGGGGTGCCCACCCGCCCCACGAGATGTTTGAAAGGGATGAGAGTTTGACCAACATTATTTCTGTGACCAGTCACGAGGGTGCTTTCCCGCTCCCTTCACGAGACGTTGAAAAGGGGCAGGGGCTTGACCACTATTATTTTTGTGACCAGTCACAGGGGTGCCTTTCCGGCCCCCGCCACGAGACGCTGTAAATGGGGTAGGAGTTTGGCCAACGTTATTTATGTGACCAGTCACAAGGGTGCTTTCACGCTCCCTCCACGAGACGTTGGAAAAAGGGCAGGGGTTTGACCAATATTATTTCTGTGACCAGTCACAGAGGTGCCTTCCCGCCCCTCGCCACGAAATGTTGGAAAGGGGTAGGAGATTGACGAATCTTATTTATGTGACCAGTCACAAGGGTGACCCCCCCACGAGACAACATTATTTATGTGACTAGTCATAAGGGTGCTTTCTCGCTCTCTCCACGAGAAGATGGAAAAAGACAGGGGTTTGACCAATATAATTTTTGTGACCAGTCAAAGGGGTGCCTTCCCGCCCCTGCTACGAGATTTTGGAAGAGGGTAGGGGTTTGAACAATATTATTTCTGTAACCAGTCACACGGGTGCATTCCCGTCCCTATGAGACGTTAGAAATGAGTAGGGATTTGACCAACATTATTTCTGTGACAAGTCACAGGAGTGCCTTCCCGCCTCCACGAGACGTTGGAAAAAGGTACGGGTTTGACCAACACTATTTCTGTGACCAGTCACGGGGGTGCCTTTCCGTCCCCACGAGATGTTGGAAGGGGTTAGGAGTTTGACTAAAATTATTTCTGGGACCAGTCACAGGAGTGCTTTTCCGCCACCACGAGACGTTGAAAGGAGGTAGGGGTTTGACCAACACTATATCTGTGACCAGTCACGGGGGTGCGTTCCCGCCCCCTCGAGATGTTGGGAAGAGTTAGGAGTTTGACTAAAATTATTTCTGGGACCAGTCACAGGAGTGCTTTTCCGCCGCCACGAGACGTTGAAAAGAGGTAGGGGTTTGACCAACACTATATCTGTGACCAGTCACGGGGGTGCGTTTCCGCCCCCTCGAGATGTTGGGAAGGGTTAGGAGTTCGACTAAAATTATTTCTGGCACTAGTCACAGGAGTGCCTTTCCGCCACCACGAGACGTTGAAAAGGGGCAGGAGTTTGATCAACATTATTTGTGTCACCAGTCAAAAGGGTGCCTTCCCGCCCCCTCAAGATGTTGGGAAGGGTTAGGAGTTCGACTAAAATTATTTCTGGGACTAGTCACAGGAGTGCCTTTCCGCCACCACGAGACGTTGAAAAGGGGTAGCGGTTTGACCAACATTATTTGTGTCACCAGTCAAAAGGGTGTCTTCCCGCCCCCTCGGGATGTTGGAAAGGGTTAGGAGTTTGACTGAAATTATTTCTGTGACGAGTTACAGGAGTGCCTTCCCGCCCCCACGAGACGTTGGAAAAGGGTAGGGGTTTAACCAACATTATTTCTGTGGTCAGTCACAGGAGTGCCTTCCCGCCCGTACACGTTTTAAAAAAAAATGTTGTAAACATAACATTTTTCTTTTCATAAACGTGGTTTTTTGAAGTTTTGACATTGAATTTTGTTTTTTTTCTCGCAAATGTCATGGCCATATTCGTAATTATTGCATCAAAATACGTCGCTACACGCTTTTCGGAACTTCATACCCGAGAGTAAAGAAACAGCCGGCAACATTGATCGTTGCCGGCGCCGGCAGGCTAGCCACTACGTTAACATAATTCAAAGTTGATGAAAGGATAGAAAAGACGAGACGAATCGATTGACCTATAATATTAATCCATTTTACTGAAGATTAAGGAAGTTATGGTCATTTTGGTCATTCATAGTATTTGAAAAATCTGTTTTTTACAGTTTAACTTTTTTCATCAACATAGTTCAAAGTCGATGCAAAAACAGGAAAGAC
>JAUMHM010000016.1:40821794-40838813 GCA_032362435.1 Melikaiella ostensackeni | reverse complement strand
CGGACGTTTACACTTGTTCAACTACTAAGGCTTTCGAATTGAAACAGTTCAATTTTTATCGTGAAAATTAGCAAATTGTTTAATTTTGAACTGATTTAGGATCATCTTATAAAATCAATTATTGTTCAATTTTTAATGCTCGAACTACAGTAAAATTTTGAAAATCATTAATTAATTTATATTTACAGATAATCAACTTGAAAACGTTATTTATGAAAAAAATTCTATTTCAAACGCTTTCAATTTATAATTCTTTAAATCTTCGAAACATCATTTTAAAATTCTTCAAATTTAAAATGTACGCTTAAAAATCAAGACCTAAAATGGAAAATTAAAAAAAAAAGGTTGCAGAATAAGGCATTGTAAACTGAATGATTTCATTATTGAAAAAGTTAACAATTAAACTTAACATTAGAAAAAGTTGAAAACGAACTTACTTTGAATTGCACTATATCATGTGATGTGAAATTTTTCATATTTCAAGTTATTGAATACATTTTTCTTCTAAAAATTTGTAGAATTTCCGGTCAAAAAATAAATTCACTGTCATTTTACGGCCTCAAAAAATTACCAGTTTTCCCGGTTTTCCAGTTCAGCAGCCACCCTGCATAAATTTCTCTTACAATTATCAGGAATTATGTTCATGTAAATTGACTAAATCCCGGAAAAAATTAAAAAATTAAGAAATTAACAAAATGGCGACTATTTTTATGAAAATGAAAAATTTGGCGTTTTTCGAAAAATATGCTAGATACGGAAAAAAATTCCAAGTAAAAATTGTTCTCTTTGAGGAGACCTACAAAAAGTCCCTTTTCCATTTTTCGATATTTTGAATCACTTTTTGAGTACGTTTTTTGAGTAAAAATACACATTTTTGAAAGTACTCAAAACACGGTTTAAAACATCGAAATTTTGAGCACTTTTATTTAAATTTTCATAAATTTTCTGATAAATTCGAGTTATTTGTCGATACTGTATTAACTTAATTCCCAATAAGTCTTAACTGGTGTTCGCTGAATAAAATAAAATCATGGAGATTGCAAAATATCCGAAAAAATACTTCCTACTAATCTGCTAGTAACAAAAAGAAAAGAAATATATAAATTACTTCGTCTGCCTCCGGAGCGTAAACGCGAGTTTTCGCTCCGCTCAAACTCGCGTTTTCTACCGTTGGCAGTCAAAATATTGTGTGCACCTCGCGAAAAAACACTCGTTTGCACCACGTATGAAGTTGACAACTCCTCAGCTTCGCCTCGGAGCTCAACTTTGTACGTGTGGTTAGTTAGAAATTATTTTTTGTGGTTGAAATGAATACTATTAAATCATTTTTGGTTCGGAATTCATCTCGTTTTGTTGAAAATTCTATCGTTTAGTTAGAAATTTAATTATTTTGTTGAAAATGCAACTATTTTGTAGAAAAAATCATCTTTTTTCGTCAAAAATCCAACTACTTGGTTGAAAAAAGTATTGCGTTGAAAATTCGCCTCACTTTTGGTTAAAACTTAATCTGTTTTGGTTGAAGATTCAACTACTTTGTTGAACATTCATCTTTTTTCGTTTAATTCAATTGTTTTTTATTTTAAATTCAAATTCTTTTCAATTGCAATATTAACTATTACATGTTTCATTGAGAATTCATCTTTTCGGCTAAAACATCAACTATTTCGTTGAATGTTGAACTCTTTTGTTGAAAATTCATTTTTCTTCAGATTCATCATTTTAGTTGAAACTTCATCTATTTGGTTGAAAACCTAACTATTTTGTTAAAAATTTGTTGGTTTTTTTTTGGGTTGAGAATTAACTTTATCAACTGAGAATGTAACTATTTCGTTTTTAGCTAAAAATTGATATTTTGAATTGAAACTTGATCTTTTCTAGTTGAAAATTCATGTATTTCGTTGAAAATTAGTCTTTTTGGTGGAAAATTAATATTCCCGGTTAAAAACTTATCCTCTTTGACGAAAAATGCAACCGCTTGTTTAAAAATTGATTTGTTTTGGTTGTGGAATCAACTATTTTGTTGAAAATTCGTCTTTTTCGGTTGAATTTGACTGTTTTAGATTTCAAAGTAAAACATTTTCTGGTCATGAGTAGAAGATTCATCATTTTAGTTGAAAATTTAACTATTTGGTTGTAAATTAAGTTTTTTTTAAATCATATTTTTGGTTGAAACCCCAACTACTATGGTAGAAAATTTAGCTATTCGGTTAGAATTTGAACTTCTTCTTTGAACATTTAACTATTTAGTAAAAAACTAACTTTTTCGTTACAAAATCATATATTTGGGTTGAAAATTCATGAATTTTGTTGAAAATTCATCTCTTTTTGTGGAACATTAATCTCCATTTAAAAATTTTATTTTTTCTGATAAAAATTTAATTAACGGTTTGAGAGTGCATCATTTCTGGTTGAAAGGTCAACTACTTTATTGAAAATTCTTTTTTTAAGATTCATGTCTTTGCTTAAAAATTGAACTATTTTGTTGAAAGATCAACTGTTTGGTAGAAAATTCATGTATTTTGTTGAAGGTTCATTTCTTGGGGTAGAAAATTTATCTTTTTTTTTGAAAATTAATATTTTTGTTAGAGGATTCAACTATTTTGTAGAAAATTCATTTTAAGCTGAAAATTTAACGGTTTCACTTTTGGTTCATAATCTAACTTTTTTGAGTTGAAAATTCAAATATTAGGTTAAAAATTAGTCTTTCTTGATTGAAAATCAAATTTCTTGTTCAAAATTCATCTTTTCCGGTTTAAAAGTCAACTGCTTTCTGAAACATTCGACTTCTTAGCCTGAAAACGAAACTCTTCTGCTGAAAATTCATTTATTTGGTTGAAGATTGAACTATTTTGTTAAAAATTCATCTTTTTCCGTTGAATTCAACTGGTTGAAAATTCAACTTTGTAGGTCAAAAATTTAGTTATTTTTTTCAAAGGTCAATTCTTTTGTTGGAAGTTCAACTAATTTATTAAAGTCATCCGTTTTGCTCGAAAATTCGTCCTTTTGGATTGAAAATTCACCTTTTTTGGTAGGAAATTCATCTTTCTTGGTTCAAAATTCGTCTTTTTTTGGTTGAAAATTTATTTCTCTTGGAATCAAATAAATCTTTTTTGGTTTAAAATTGAACTATTTAGTTGGAAATGCTATATATTTGGACTTGAAATCTTAAGAATTTGAAGCGCGTCATAAAATCAATTCAATAGAAACGACAAGAAACGCAGAATAAACGTGAAATCCGAGCTTAGCCAAACGCTGCGTTACTTTGGAGGGGGGGGGGGGGAATATTCAACTATGGTTGTCAACGAGGGGGGTTGGGGGTGTCAACGATATCTCACAATAGCTTCACGTGAAGCTGGTACTACTACACTAAAAAATAGTAACTATTAATCACATAAAAATTTTTTTAACGTAGGAATTTTGTGCTAATTTTGTGCCAATTAATGCCGAAAGAAAAATTTGTGCCCTGTAATTTTTCTCGTAGACGTGTAGTAATGCTGATCCTGAAATGTACGCCGAATTCGGTGGTTTTTCGAGTTGCAATAAATTTAAGACATGAAAAGAACTGAAGACACAATGAGAACTTTTATTGTTCAAAATGAGATACACTTGAACTCCAATGTAAGAACAGTTTTGGGAGTTGCTTCGCACTGGCCTTGGTCCTAAACCGGATTTCACGAAACGTAAACAGTCAGGGACGTGTGAACCATTTTCTAATATTACGCAATCTCTGATCGTGAGTACGAAGTCAGTACCTGCGCACTGCGCCTTTATCTATACGCTGCTGGTGTTTCACGCTTCGTTGAACACCGTCTCTCGCTCCGCGAGTTGAGAAACTGTGGGGGCCAGCAGTCGGCCAGCAGTTCTAGGAATTCTTAAACTGGATGGGCTTATATGAGAGTTCGAGTGTACTGTCTGAAAAGAACGTAGGCAAATTCATATTCAGTAATTTCAACAATTGTATGAAATATATCCAAACTTAAAATTCAAAAAGATACACAAGTAGATAATAAACCAAATCGGATTTTTTGAGGCCAAACAAGCTTTACTAGAAAAAGTTATTCAGGTTATTCACTTTCGAGGAAATGAATATGTGTAAATTGGCAATCTCAAAGTGACACCTAAAATTGGAGCAGGCTTGGCTGATGATTGCAAAAAAATGCAATTTTCAGAAATAATCTGTGATGGAATCAATTATTTTTTTCGCACTTGACTCTATTATAGGGTTTCCTTATTAAATTCCACATAATTAACAGTTTCGATTCTATTTTTCTCCTGCTAAATGTTTAGAAAATTTCGTAACTTTTGAAGTTATGATACACTAACAGGAGGTTAAATTTGCTCCAAACTTTCTTTTTTAATTTCACAAAAATAACAGGTTACCTCACTTCAGTCTACATGGAAAATTATTACAAGAGATAATTATGTAAATAAAGAAATATATCATCGTGTATGTATAATATTAAGAACATAAATATTCTGTTGCCGTTTAGTACGGAGATCGGGGAACAGAATCAAGTCAATTAGTTTTCTTATTATATATTGGCCATGGAGAAATATTACTTTATTTTGCAGTAGAAAAGTAAAATAAAATGACGAGAAAGAGTATAAACCTCTTAAGGATTCAGAGATTTTACTCTTTGGCAGAATTCATAGCAGAGTATCAGTGAAACAGAAAAACACTTTTTTATGAGCAATTTAAAATTAAATTGCGCAGCAATTTTTTTCTTCAATTCCGTATTTCACAATATATCAGTAAAAGATCATGTTTGATGAAAAAGATGAAAAGGCATATCAGGGCACGTGAGAAGATTTTTATAGATTAGGTGACGACGATGATGTACTTACCTAGAATATGGTTGAAAATATTTTGAATGAGAATAATTAACTACAGCAGGTTAACAAAATATAATACGTTCACTGAACTATTATAACTATTTTCCTGTTCGTGTTACGGTACGTCACAATTGCGAGAAGACGTTAGATTCTCGAATCTCGCCTCTAGAGGGCTAAACGTTAGCTTCAATATCGTCTTCTTTTAAACTGCCAAGATCTTGCTATCTTGCTAAGCCTAGTGGGACTTGTTTCAAAATGAATATTTGCAAATAAACCATATTAATGAATTAATTTTAGTTCCAAGCCAATAAGGGCTTCTTTTAAAACAATCTTCATGTTTTCTTTTTGTCTTGGGCTTAATTTAAGGCAAAACTAAAAACAAGGCAAACCCAACTTTAAGAATTTTTTTTTCTGTGTAGAAGTCCTCGAGAAACAAACAGTTTCAAAGTCGAAGGAGTGGGTTCAAGTTCAACCAGAAATTACTGAAAAGAGGAAGAAAGATAAAGAAGAAAAATCGACGCGTCTCCGTCGATGGCTCTTTGGGAAACGGCAAGCGGCAATTAATCACTACTACGTTCTCTTCAGTCATTCAAATCCCAAAGGAAGGCGCGACTCTAATATTTCAATGACAATGGGCTCCCACCCCCTGCTCAACCTGTACGTACATAGTACCTTTTCACCAATGCTTTACAAATAAGCACGCCTTTCAAGATAAACGATTAAAACATCTCTCAGTCTCCTCCTGGATTCTGCTCAAGTAGTCATTCCAAAGAGTGAGCTCGTCAAGTCTCACTTAATTTGTTTCATCAAATTAGTCGATGAAAACTCACCACGGATTTTAATTCAGTTGTAATGCAAGTGAAGCTTTTATAAAAAAACACGGTTTGGAGAGATTCAAAAACAATTTGCAATTTGAAGCTTCTACAAAAATGGCAGGAAATTTTTTGTTGGTAGTTGTCTTAGTTTTCTTCGAGTTTGTGCGGTGTTGTTATAGTTATAATATTTTAATGGCAACTATGGGTGGTACCAAGTCTCACACTATTCCATTTATTGCCCTTGGAACGACTTTGATTTCAAGGGGTCATAATGTCACCCTCGTTAGTGCCTTCAGCGGATCAGCTGCTAATAATGGACTTCAAGAAGTGGTGCCCTCGATTCTAGAGGTAAGATTCACTTTTTAATTATCTACCTAGCTCAACGCCATAAAAAAATTCTTTTCAGAAAGGGGGTTCTGTTCTAAGACGAAAAATTAATTTAAATGTTGCACCTTTTTTTATCTTATCCCGAAGTACCTCTAGTTTATGCGAAGCGCATAGTCGTATAATGTCTTAAAATTAAGTATAACTCAAAACTTTCGTGTTACATAAAGTTTTCCTGCCAAATATACTCAATCTAACATCACATCAAAGCGTATAATTTTATTTTTATCGCATAATTTTGGGATTTCCGCAAAATAGAGTATAATTTCATATTTTTTTACGAAATATAAGTAACAAGTTTTGAAAAATGTATCTTTAAATATACTGTTAGAAATTTCTGTATGAAATTTTAGAAATATGCCTCGGAAGTTTTTATGAGTCACAAAAGTACGTGAAATTTCATGCACTCATGCAAATTAAAATTCACTGAATTCTTCAGCTTCAAAAATTGTACACGATTTTTGGAACTTTTTTCAAAAATGTTTCCGGGACGCGTCGTAGTCTTTCCTAGCTCAATACATCGTTTTAGCAAAAAAAAAAAAAAATGGAGACAGATTTTAACTAGGATTTGCGTTCATAAAGTTCAAAGGATTGTGTATAAGTTTTCAGATTCGACGATAATTTTACATTCCGTCATGAAATTTTAATAAAATTGCAGCTTAAATTTTGAGCACAGTTTCTGAAAATTCAATTCATCTTCAAATTTAATAGGCAGCTTTGTAATTTCATAGACGTTCATAATTTTCAAAGGCATGCGCATGGACTTTCAATTATGTCACCAATTTTACAAATTTCTTTGAAATTTCACTGACAGAATTAAAATTTCATAAATTTTCATAATTTTCAAAAGTCCATACATTAACTTTCAAACAAATTATTAATTTTACAAACTTCTTTGAAATATCAATAACCCTGAAACTTGAACTTCAAAACCTGAATCTGAAAATCCCATTCTTCTTGAAAATTTAGTGACAGAATTTCATAAATATTCATAATTTTCAAAAATATCTGAGCTATCAAACATATCATTAATGTGACTAACTTCTTTGGAATTTCAATAACACTACAACTTGAATTTCAAAATCTGGATCCAAAAACCCTATTCTTCTTGAAAATTCAGTGACCGAATCAAAATTTCGAAAACGTTCATAATTTTAAAAAATCACTATCTGAGCTTTGAGACATATCATTAATTAGACCAACTTTTTTGAAATTCCAATAACATTACAACTTGAATTTCAAAATCTGTATCCGAAAATTCTATTCTTCTTGAAAATTTAGTGTCAGAATCAAAATAAAATTTGATAAACGTTCATAATTTTCAAAAGGAAGTATCTGAACTTTGAGACAAGGTCTTATAATTCTCCGAACTTTTTGGGAATTTCAATTTAGATTATCTAAAGCTTCATACAATCCACAGTAAATTTCCATATTTTTCAGAAAATCCACACATACATATCATTTTTCAGTTACATAAAAATTAAATAGCCTAACTTTGAAAATTCATACACTTTCGTAATCTAAAATTACGAGAATTTTTAATAATTTATGATAATGTTTTTAAAATCAAATTATAAAAAATTTGCATTTTGAACTTCGCGCAGTTTTTCCATTTGGCTTTGGCATTCAATAGAAGTACAACCAAAATTGTTGAGATCGGTTAATGTCTTCTGTTTGGTTTTTGAAATTGAAAATTGAAAAAAATTTCCCTACGCTCAAAAAAATATTTGTTTGACTCAAGCAAACATTGTGTTTACCCTATATCAAAGATAAAATGTTATTGATTCAAATAAACTTTGTTGCATTTAAAGAAATATTCTTCTGTGTATGGATTATCCAGACAGTGTCGATTTTTTTATAAATAAAGTTTTCTGTGGTGAATAATTATAAAAAATTAAAACATAAATTTGTCTAGCAAGTTATTATGTTTTGAAAATGTAAAAAACACATCTTTTTCAAATTTAATTAATTGTAAACTAAACAAAAAGTTGTGTATGTCACATTTCTGCAGTTGAAATCGAAGAAACATGTCATTATTTTGTTGTTATGAAAAAAAAAATTTATCTTTTTTAAAGCTTTGAAATAGTTTAAAAAAGATAAAATCCACGACTTGGAAACGCTGTAAAAGGTACGAAAAAAATTTATTTTTATGCTGACAAAATACTTAAATGTTTCTTCGAGTCAAACTATATTGCCGAACGCAAGTCATTAACAATTTTTTCTTCTTCTTTCGGATGCCAAACAACAATTTTTTTTCTCGGCTCAAATGATTCAATTAATTTCTGCATTTTTACTCTACTAATGTGTACTTATCTTCTTCTCGTTTTAAAAATTGATATTCTGATATTTTCTGGTGTTGAAAAGTGAATCTTATACTCAAAAAAATTATTCATTTTACAAAGCAATAATCACTTTTTCATCTCATAATTTCGCATAATAATCAGTGTTTTACCGCATGATCAAGACATTTTTAACGTCAGAAAATACTGTCCTTACTTATCCCCAATGCGTACCAAATTTTGGACTATTATTTCGACACGAAAATATAAAATAAAATTTTTAAAAACAGTTGACAATTGGTTATTAAATGCAGACATAAGAAATAGGACCAATGCAATAATACTAACATAAGAACAAAAAAAAAAAAATAAAAAGCATCAATTCCAAGTATTTCCGCAAACGAGATGTAAGCATTAATGAAACAGCTGAATTACTGGTATACTAAAAATTGTGTAATCAATAATTTACAAATGAAATAAATGATGCAGTAAACCCGTTATAAAATCTTCATGGGATCTTTAATAACTACTTTCTCTCTTATAATTTATAAATAACCTCTATCTCTATACTATAATAACTCTCGTTTTTATTGCCATGAATAAGTTGATCATCGAAATTGTATAAAAGTCTCAAAATTTCAGCCTCTCATGACTTATGATTGAAAATTATTGACATATTATAAATGCTCAAATGAAATCTTTGTTATGCTAATTTCCTATATATACTCTTTTTCTCAGGAGCAAAAACTAAAAGAGAGTGAAGGCGTGAAAAGGTTTATACAAACAGTAATTAGTGAAAGTGAGAAATTTTTGCAAAATCGTGTAAGAAACAGATTATTCTCAATTGAAAATACTTTGTTTTGCTATTCGGACAATTCGTGATGGTGAATCGTAATCTTGAAATTTTTTCCGCTCTCTGGCTGCATCGGTTTAGGACTTTCCCTGCTTTTTCCCCCACAATATTCATTTCCCGATCAGAACAACAACCTTTCTCCAGCGTCGTTGAGACACGAAATGAACAAGATATGTTTCTTCAGGCCTATGTCGGTAATTACACGTCCGAATGGGACTTAGTGGGGTCCAGATTTCGAAACGAGCTGCCAATTTCCCCATGGGATGCAATGAGATACGGATGGGAAGCGTGTGAAGCTTTGCTGCGGGATGAGACTTCAGTGTCCGTATTAAAAAGGCCCGAAGGCAACCCCCAAGCCCGGTGGGACATCGCAATTTTAGATGGCGCTTATCCTGAATGCCTGCTGGGAATCATTCATGGCGAAAGAATACCGACCGTCATGCTCAATACAGTAAGTGATTTGCACTTTTTTCAAAAAACTTCACAGTAAATGTAGGGAAAATCGGTACAAAGTGAATACCATTACCAACTGAATAATCGGAAAAAATGACTGGGCTTTAAAGCAAAAGTTCTGTAGTGTTTTTCCTCAGTAGCAATATTAAAAATGAGTTTTATAATCATCCTTTTTACCACTAACTTGCTATTTCTTAATTGAAAAATTGAAAAATGTGTTCTTGACATGGCGATTAATTTTTTTCCCGCTGAACAGATTATCATTTTTTAAGGAGTTAAAGAGCTTTCACTGTTCTTTCACTGGTTCCTTCGATTCGTCAAACTCTTGACTTCAAAACTGTCTAATGATTAGTTCTCTTAATTTTCATGGAAAATGTATTTTACGTGTTTTTATGAGATGTGTCATTCGGTACGAGGTGAATAAATTATCGGCAAGTTAGGCTTGAGTATCAAAGCAATTTTCCTGCTTTTAGGTTGCGGGCACAAATAAGTAAGTGTTACCAACCGAACAATTTTAAAGTAAATAAGAAATTTCATACCTTATACCAACATAACCAAATAAAATTATTCGTAGTTTTTTGTCTACGATAGTTACGATACAGTTTTGAACTCTCACAATTTTTATAACATATTGAAAAATAATCACTGTATAAACGAAAAAATATCTTTGAATAACAGTTTTGTATCATTGTTTGATGAATTTATACACAATGTTATTCGACAACTGATTGGAAAGGATTAAAATGTGAATAATCACTTCGTACCGAAGAGTACCGTCTGAATAAAATTGTAACGTGTTAATTAGTATAAAATATTGGATAAAGGTTCAATATAATAATTATATTATCCATCATATGCCATCACATGAATTATTCATATGATGGCATTGCTATCTTGAAAGTGAATGTTCCAGCTACAAAAGCTTGAGCTGAATCAGTAATACAGCTTCTGACACAAGGATTTTTTAGAAATAATTTTTCCAATTTTTTTTCTAAATCTTTTTTGAACAATGATTTGTAATACCCAGTTTTTTCGAATTGTTTTTGTAAAATATCTTACAGATATAGAATCATTTATTTTTTTAAGCGCAAGAAAAACTTTGCCCTTCATTTTGTCCGAACTTGAGGACTTTTTTCAATCAAACATTTTCCGCCCCAATTTAGCACTACAGTATCTCAGGAGCAAGGTCATTTTATTATCATTTTTTTTCAAATTGGAAATTAGATTTTTTAGTACGTTTTTAGTCATCTTGTAAAACTGTGAAAATGTCTCACAAGGAGATGACCAGAGTTGGGATTTTTTTTAAGTTCATAAATTCCCTATGGAGATTTAATTGGATGACTCTTAATTTGCCAAAACGTTATTTGCCAATGGCTACCTGTTATCGAAAAAATCGACTTTTTTCAGAATTTATTTTTATGGATTGAAATGTTTATTGAAATTTGAAGAAAACTGAAAATTGAATTTTCAACAGTTGAAAATTCAAGAAAAAAGCGAATTTTATATTTAAAACATTTGTTAACAATATTATATCCACAAAATTTTTCACGAGATTTTAATAAATAAACATTTTAATCCATAAATTTTTTGTTGTTGAAGAGAGTAGTTCTTTTCGAGAACGGGTCGTAGTTTTTTTCTTGAATTTTCAACAGTTAACAATTCATTTTTTTGTTTAAAGATTCATCATTTTAGTTGAATTTCATCTTCTTGGTTTGGAAATTCATCTCTTTTGCTGAAAAATCTTATTATTTGTTTGAGAATTTAATTATTTTGTTGAAAATTTAACATTTTTGTTAAAAAGTCATTCTTTTTGGGTTGAAAATTCAACCATTTTCATAGAAAATTGAACTACTTGGTTGGAAAATAACTTCTTTATTGAGAATTCATATTTTCTTAGTTGAAAATTCAACTCCTTTGTTAAATTTCGTCTTTTTGATTTGAAACTTCATCTCTTTTGGTGGAAACTTCTTCTAATCATCTTTTTTGGATAAAAATTCAATTGTTTCGTTGAAGATTTGAAGATTAATCTGTTATGTTCGAGGATTCAACTATTTTGTTGAAAATTCATCTTTTTCGTTGAATTCAACTATTTTTTATTTAAAATTAGAATCCTTTTTCGTCAAAAATTCAACTACTTGGTTGAAAATTGAACTCCTCTGTTGAAAATTCATTTTTTTGTTCGAAGATTCATAATTCAAGTTGAAAATTCATCTCTTTGGTTTAAAATTTATCTTTCTTATTCGAAAATTGAACTATAGGGTGGAAAATCCATATATTTTGTTGTAAATTCGTCTTATCTTGTAGAAAAATGTTATATGTACATAATTTTACATGACAATTTATTAATAAAACATTTCAATCCATAAAAAAGTGAAAAAAGTCGATTTTTTCGAAATCGGGTCGCCACTGGCAAATAATTTTTGGCAAATTAATAGGCATCCAATGGACACTCAGTAGGGAATTTATGAGATTTAAAAAAAAATCCCAACTCTGATCATCTCCTTGTCAAATGATTATTAAAGTAAGTGAATTTATTAACGTGTCTGACAATATTTGAAGGCAAGGACAAAATCAATACTAAATCTTTTCTAAAAACTTATAACTGGAAAAAGAACTTTAAATAATATATTTTTATAATAAAGTTGATTTATAAGTCAGATGTAAATTTTTTATAATGCTCATATTTTATAGAGTGAACATCTCTAACACTATTTTAACTCTCTTATTTAATTATTACAGAAACTGCTCACAAGTCATTTAATACGTTTGACACAATGTAAAAACTTCACTTTGTAATCTGAAAAATAAACAAATTTTTATTTTGATCATAAGTATTAAAAAATAATGTTGTATACAATCCTGAAACAATCCTACGGTGTATTTTCGACTATTTGATATAATATCGCGTACATGCAAATTTTTTAAGTAAATAATTTCACAGAATTAAATCTGACATAACCGAGGACATAACAATAATTTACATCAAAGAATTTTCACAAAAATTCATACAAAATAAGTTCCGGTATTTTATACTCCAGACTGTAGAGTGTAGACTAAATTATTATCTTCTTAGATTTACTATCGGTTATGTAAAAAATAATGTCGTGGAATTTCTGTGCGGGATTTCCGTAGAACGGTTGCTATGTTAATTAGACGGATCAAGGAACCTGATTTCAAAGAAATTTCCAATTTAATTTTAAAATCCTACCACCAAAAATTTTGCAGATTTCCAGTCGTGATTTTTTACAAGAACTTCTTATTTAAATTACCGAACCTAATTAAAATTCTCTTCATCTTCCGATAAACACATTTAATATGTAATTTTAAATAATTTTTCAAGAAGCGGAAGAAGTATAGTTTCTCAATTATTTTTCGTTTCATGTGGAACAAATACCAAACCATGTTCAATAGTTTGATTAGCACGTAGCGTTTACTTACGGTTGGCATTTTATGAAAGAGACGTCATGTTTTTCACATCTCTAGCACGTGCTCTGCGTATCGAAAAATATTCTTTACACAAATCGACCTCCAATCTGTGTATTTCAAATCCTAAATTTATTACTCTCTATAATAAATTCTATTGCCTCTATTTTTAATACCTACTCGAAATTTTTACCCAATCTTATTTTATTTGCTTTCTAAGAAGTAAGAACCTTCCTTTGAAAATTCCTTGATATATTTTACGATTGATTGAATACCTTTAAAGTCCATAATTTTATTTCTTATTACTACACATTCTTTAATTGGCGTTAAGCAAGAACGAAAATAGAAAAATATTACGACCCAAATAATAAATTTAATATTGTAGAGTAGATTGAAACTTTTCAACCTTAGTATATTCAGTCAAGGAATTAAGGATTGTTATATAATAAAGGAAATATAGAGATATCAGCTTAAAATCGGGTTTATTTTTTAGGTTAAAGTATATAAAAACCTGAGAAAAATGTTTGTTTGAATACATATTACTTAATTTAAACAATTCTTCATTTGAATGGAAGAACAACTAGCTAACTAACCATATGGTTAAAACAAACAAAAATTTGTTTGACCTTATGTCATAGAAATGTTTGATTTAAAAAATTTTGTGGGAATCAAATATTTGCTTAAATCGAAAAAAATCGGTTAATTCGAGTATAACTTTTTGCTTAAATCAAGCGAGTGTCTATGTGTACCATGTGTATTCAAACAAATTTTGTTTCTTTGAATCAAACAAAAATTTTTCTCAGACAGTTGGAAACACAATTTGAAACTGTGATTCAAAAAGAAGACTTTGCGAGCACGTTTTCAAGAATTTAAATTTTCATTTTGATTTCTAGGTCGCTTTATACAGTGGTTCAATCGCACGTCAAGGAAATCCGTCGCCTTGGGCCATAAGGCCGTATTTCGGTAAAGGTCTAACACAGGATATGAATTTCATTCAAAGAGTTTTAAACGCCGCTTGCTTGATGACACTGGAAGTTATGCACTGGATTATGATCACAGGATACCTTCAACCTACTCTCAGAAAATACCTAGGTGTCTAGATACTTAATCAATCATAGCAAATAATTTACTGTAGACAGTTCTGTTTTATAGAAAAATTGGTATTGCCTTCCTTTCAAAAAAATTGCGAAAACTATCAAGCTTGATGTTTTACAAAGAGAAGTCGCGAGATGCGGGACGCCGATTCGACTGAGATTCATAGGGTGAAAGTTAATCAAAATTCATCATACACGTTTTTTTTGTTTCGATTCAATGGTCCTTAGTTTCCGAGATATCTAGGATTGAGTATTTACGCTTCTGAGCCCGGTCCGCGCTCGACAATGGCGATTCGAGCGGTCCACGCTCGGCAGTGGCGAGTTGAGCGTTCAAACTTAAATACTCAAAGCTCGATATCTCGGATACTAAGGCCCATTGGATCGAAAGAAAAAATACTTATCTAACGGATCTTGATATACTTTAAACCTGTAAAATCTCAGTCATGTAGTATGCAATTTTTTTCTGTGAACAGATGCTTTAATAAAATAGTATTTCAAACTTATGAAATGCAAAGATTATTTTTCGGTGACTGAAGTTATATTTTTAATATATTATTACAAATATCTCATGATTGTAGGAGATCAAGTCCCAGATGTCAGGGATCTTATATCTGAGGTACCATTAACATTGCAGAATAGTCATTATTCTGTGGCCGATTCTGTTCCCTATTTGTCGAATGTAGTTAATGTGGCGTGCCTTCACTGTCGACCAGCGATGCAGCTCAGTCCTGAATTAGAGTCCTTTCTAAGACGAGGTGAGTCAAAACGACTTGTATTTTAAGACCCTATATGCCTAGATTACAAAATATCTGAGATTCATCATCCTCTTTCTTCATCGTCAACATCATATTTGTTTTTGATGAGTTTCATTAAACTCGAAGGCGGCTTTTATGCTTCCCTTTCATTATACATAAAATAGAAAATTAAATTTTATATATTGATTTTTTAGATTGTTTGAGAATGTTGGTTTGAGTTTGCTTTAAGGGTCCAATAAACTATTAACATCCGAAGGTAATAGTAATAAAAAGAATCGTTTGGGCTTCCAAATTCACACCGCATAAAAAATATGAGTAATTTTGTCAGACCTCGAAGTAATTAAAGTAGTTAAAATGGATTAGGTAACTTTATTTCAGGACACGTATTTTACTCAGTTTTCAGGGTGTAAACACATTTTATTCTTTTTCATTTACATATATAAGAATATGAGATATAAATGTCAAAACTTTAGTAATTTATGAAATTATTAATTGTCAAAGAGATATAAAAAAATGTTGATAAATTAATATCTTCTCGATAAACTAACTTAATTCAAACGTTTCAGCACACTATGGTGACCCACTTCAGTGATTTATTATTTCTACCCCTAAAGCTGAAGCCAATGTATAATTTTCTGGAGAATTGACTCAAAATTTGAAGATGAAAGATAATCTAAACTTAATTATAAATGTGATAAGATGTTAATTTTCGGTCACTAGCTAGAAAATACAAACTCTGTTCGCTACATCATAGGTTACATGTTTTTACACTCCTCCATTCATTTATTCCGCCATTTCTCTCTCATTCTTATTTATTCCTTTGGTGTTTTTCCTTCTCACACGTGCTTCTCGGCTGTACTCATTACCTCGTCCTGTCTTAACTTTTCGTCTTATCGTCTTTATGCATTAACATAATGCTTCCCACGCTTCGCCCTACGATTCCCATTCCTCTCTTCGGCGTAACGGCGTAACGTATTGACTTAAATTGTCATGTTTAGGCTCTGCCACTAGATTTACTTATTCTCCCGTTCTTCCCTTCTCCTTTCCTTCTTATTTCTTTCCAGTTCCTACAGCCATTCCACCACCTCTACCTTTCCTTTTTCATACAGGAGGTTTTCCAGACTCATGCATCCTTCTTCTATTTTTTCACAATCATTTATCCAATGTGTTAATGTTGCCCTGCCTCGCTTACATAGCATGCACCTTCTTCCTTCCTCCTTGTCCCAGTACTTATTCCACTCTTCTGCATTTCCACATCTCACACGCGCAATTAATTTTTGCAATCCTCTTTCCCCTCTTTTCTCCAAATACCCACCACTTTCCAAAACCTTTTCCTCATATTTACATGCCCTATTCCCCGCTCTTATTTTCATTTTCTCTCTATCTACTTCATTTAATACTATATACCAAGGCGTGCATCTGTCTCATCCTAAAGTCCATTCAATATATTTTTCGTGCACTCTTTCTACCTCCTCATATTCTTTCCAGCTCCATACTTGTACACCGTACATCATTACACTTGCTATTAAGGCCTCATACATTCTCATTCTACTTTTGAAATCATCTTTGAATAATTTCTCTCCAATACCTCATACCTTTATCATTACTACCCCAGCTCTTCGTACTCTTTCCTTCACTTCTTCCTTCTACTCCTTTTCCTGAAGACCATTACTTTCGACTTTTCTACATTCAGTACCAGTTTTTTTTGTTTCAGCTATTTCTCAAATCTCTTCATCATATTTCTCAACACCTCTTCCTCCCTTGCTAGCAACACTATATCATATGAGTATGCCAATGACCAAAATCTATTTCCCCCTACGACCAATTCCCCTTCTATGCCCCACTTAAATTCCTCTTCTATGTCCGAAATGAATAAGGCAGAGAGCAGTGGGCTTAGCGGGCACTTCTGTCTCAGTCCTAGTTCTGTCCAAAACACCTTTGACATTTCTTTCCCCACTCTTACTCTATCCTTAGTTTCCTTATATATTTCTGTTACTTTTTTATTATTGAACCACTCCTTATTCCCCTTTTTGCTATTACCTCCCAAAGCTTATTCCTATCAAATGATGGAAATCCTGCCGTTAAAATTACAAATAAAGCACATTCTTTACCTCCTTTTTTCTTCAATTT
>JAUMHM010000016.1:40777028-40792497 GCA_032362435.1 Melikaiella ostensackeni | reverse complement strand
AGCAGTATTTTGTGGAACATGTAGGATTCTCTTATAAAAAGTGGTTTGAACTTTTTCTATAAAACCTAAATACCTGAAACTCCATATATGCGCACCATACATTAACCTTCATGTGTTCGCGCGGGCGGTCAAGTGACCACCTTTTTGGAATTTCGAATGACGCGCTCACCAATGAGCTCTGGGTGAGGTGGGAGGGGCATGTATTATTTATTTACCCTTACGACCACTGGTTCCGGCACAAGTTAGAATGACCCACCCCCCTCATCCCTCTCAGTTTCAAGTTACAAGTGTCGAATTATGTACTTTTTCTTCAAATGGCATTTTTTGAAGTTGATGCTACAAATTAACTTCTTCATATGCCAGAGTTACCTCTTCATGTAACAATTATACTTGGGTCTATTCTAGTTTCATTCTAGTTTCATTGAAAAATTTATATTTTTGCCGAAAAAAAAGTTGAAAAAAATTGTTTTTCAAGTTAGAATCTATATTATGGTGATGGCTAACTATATGTTTTTTAAATAGAGAATTTTGATCAAAAAGATGTTTACCGAATTGTATCAAGGTTCCTTCGCTTTCATGGCAGTGAATTATTCACGAAAAGTACAGAAAACAGCATGATAATCATGAAAAAACATGGGCGGTCAACTGACAGCCCGCGCGAGCGACGGTGTGACTCAAGTTGGCGCGAACGCATGAAGGTTAACGCTGGATACAAGGCTATCAAAAAAAAATTTTTGCTCCAGGTCGCTAAAATGATTCGTATCCAGCGGGATTTTGTTATAAGCGAGTTCGTTATGAGCAGGAAATTTAATCCATACTTCTATAGCCAGGGGTCTGCACAAGGTACAGGTGCAGCCTGACCCAGGATCGACTGGCGATCCTGGTTTTATTTCGACGGAAAACTGATAGAAAATGTATGACCCCTTGAAAGAAAATCCGAATTGGAAGGGTTCGGTTCGTAAATCTGAACCTTGAGGGACCGATTTTTCCTGCTGTGCAAGAAGCGACTCTTTGAGGCACTTCGACTCAGGTAAAGGATGGGGATTCTCCTTGACAGTTATGTGTCAAAGCTGAATAGATCCGACCTACTGGCCTGGGATCGCTGGTAGGCCCAGGATCAATCTTTGGAAATGCCTGTTCTATAGGCAGGTTCAAAGGACTGAGAAAATATTTCATTAAAAGGGGGATTTCATTATATGCGGGAACGTTATTTTGGGGTTTCACTATATTTTAGTTTTAATTTCTATCGGCAAAACTAGTGTCTAAAAGAGGGAATTAGTGTATTGGTTTGAGATAATTTTATTGTATATTACATTGATTTTTTCATCATTTTACCACCTAGGCGCGTATAACAACATGAACATTTTTGTATGGAGATAGCTATAAACATTCTATCGAATTATATCAACTACCACCCCGTGTTTGAAAAAATCGGTTTACAGGGCCTAGTATTAAAATTCTTAAAATTTCGAATTTTTCAAATTCATTTTTCGCCATTCTCACGATATTTAATAAATAAACCTCAACCTTTTTTGTTGAAAAAGGATGTATTTCATTAAAATCTACGTATAAAATTTTGTTTGAAACAACTGCGTGCGAAGTTCGGTTTCTCGAGCCTGCGTAGCGTACGCGAAGTGCCCGATTCTCAAATGTTATGGCAGAATTTATTCGCGCACACCTGACCATGTGCGAATAAAATCGGACAGTTTTTCGCATAGTTGCACTCAGTTGTTTGAAAAAATAATATGTATGCTAATCTCAGCCGGCTCTAGCCTTAATTCATAATGGGCAATATTTTTAGGACTACAATCCCTCCAAATTTCATGAACCTGGCTCAACTTATTTTCGAGTTATCATTAAAAAAAGTATTTTTGACATACACATACACACAGGCATACACGGACATTTGTTAAAAACCCCACTTTTGGAAACCTGAGATCGAATTATGTTAAGATATGTTAAAAAATGAAGTTCAAAAATTTTCATCTTTACAAAGCTTTATCTATAATAAAGCAATCAAGCAGAAATGAACACTTGTAAACTAAATACGTTTCACATTTAACAGTATTTGAATGTTAATGGCTTCAAGAGTAAACAATTCTAAATAAAAGCATTGATCCTTCATAAATATAAAAAATTTCTAATTTGAAAGTTTTATGTTTTGAAAATAGTTCAAATTAGAAATCCTTTCCCAATTAATAAGAATTAAAATAGAAAAGAATCGAGCTTTAGGAAGAATTAAGTTGAAATCAAACTAAATTAGAATTAAAATTGAGTTGAAACATTGTCACATTGTCACATTTTTATTGCTGTACAGTTTTTGGAGGGTAATTATACATGTAATTACTAATTTTTAAAACCCTTTTTATCTGGTAATAAAACGATTTCGTACCAAAATAACAAAAAACTCGCTGTTATTCGTTATTTTGAGCTTTATCGTGGATGCGGAACATAAGATATATATTTTTTTATCTGTGACTTTTTGTGGAAAATCTTAGTATCAAACTACAGCTTTTGCCCTTCCCCCCCTAATTTGAAAAAAAATTTTTATCTTCGCCCTAACGTGTAATCACACAGGTACATAGGGACTCAGTCACTACTCATAACTAAAGATATTATACGCATAGATTCGGCAAGTTGTGGCGGAGTGGGGGAAACCGTCGCTAGTGGGCTAGGATAAATACAGACGGCACTGTCGGCGAAAATCGTAGCACTCCCCCCGTGCTTCTCTACCCTCCAACGGCCACCTTCCAACTACAATTCGACGAGAGTAGGATGAGGCGCTGTTACCGAAATTTTACCCATTGTCGTTTATGAATTATTTTCTGCGGATAATGTAGTTTTCTGCAAATTTTGATGATTACTAGCGAAATTAAAATTTTGTCTTAACCGACGATCGAGAACAATTAATAGCAATTATATAGCATAATGTCAATAATATCCAATAGACCTTTTTATTCCAGTTTGTGGCCAACTTCACGTGTGGGGAATTTAACATTGAAGTGCTCGAAAATTTTGATAACTTTCAATATATAAGTCCTCGAAAAATCTAAGGTCCCTAAAATAAAGATAAAAAGGTCTGTACTACGTCACTAACATTCAATAAACAGGTAAATATTTATCATTGTTAAAAAATTAAATTGTATTAAGTTTTAACCGTTTTCACTGAAAATATTTCGTTTCACAACTTTTTAGTGTTTCAGAGATATATCTTGTTTGACATTTTATTAAAAAAATATTAAAACCAAAAGTTCTTATAACATATATTATTTGATCCGTTCATCTTTTAACAATAATTAAATAAAAGGCAGAATGATTCACATAATATAAGGTAAACCATCACAAAGTGAAAATATGACAGAATAGAAACAAAACTAGATAACGAATATGTTTCGCTTCACTTCGAATGGATTTCTGACTAAAAAATTCAGAATTGTTTGACTTCAAACGATTTCAATATGAAATTTAACATTTATTGATAGTGAAATTGTCCTTAAACTTTCAGTTTTCAATTTAAAATTGTTCAACTATTACGTAAGGCTTTATATTTAACATTAGGCAATTGAAGAATTGTGAAAATTTCCAATTTTAGACACTACTAAATTTTCAATTCCAAGCGCTCCCAATTGTAAATTTCATTTTTTTCAAATTTTATTTGGACGCATACTATGTCTAATTTTTAAAATATTGAAATCATACTCTTTCATCTAGGAATGCTTTTATGTTGAAATGGATTGCACTTAAAATTGTTCAATTTTGAACAGTTTGATTTATGACTGACAATTTTTTAAATACGATGTGAATTTATGAACAGAATCAAAGCATTGAGGTTCTATACATACCTATTAGACTGAATTAGTATTATTATAATATATTATAGTGTACAGGAAACATATTGCATTGAAAAGTAAAAGATTTCAATACAAATACGGAACAAGATTGTCATTTATGTAGTTGTAAGTAATTTAATGTTGAATGCATATGTAGTTCTACAATAGTTTTATGTTCAACACAAAAAGCTACAAATATAAAAACGTACAGTATTGAATTATTTTCCAGAACTGTTTAATTTTGCAGGGTCCCAATTTAAAGCAATTAAATATTAAAATAGTTAGATTTTGATCACGTATTGGTAAGTTTTTAGTTTTTAATATTTTATTTATTCATATATTTCCAATTTAAAATTGTTCACTTCAAACGTTTCAATTTTTAAAGTGTACAATTTTTGAAGTTTCAATTTAAAATCTATTCTTTCTACAACTAGAAGGCAGTGCGTCTTTTATAAAATTATTTATTAAATATATTTTTCTAACAGTTAAATGTATATTCAACTATAGAGACAAGAAAACCCATTTTTGTAACAATTTCAATTTAAATTGAATTAGAACTTTTTGAAGAAATTATAACAGGGAATTCAATTCACAATTCATGTTGACTTGTCTGTGCTTATTATACTTTTAGCAATTTATTAATATATCTTTCAGTTGGTAATACAAGTAAGAAAATTTCTTTTTAAATTAGAAAAATAAAGAGAATTGAAGCCATCATCGAAGAACAGATCTATTATATTTCGACATAATGTAAGAATTTTCAAATTAAATCTCTGAATTCAAAAGCATTGTTTGAATTTTTACGATATGTTTAATTATTCAGTATTTGGTCCAGATTCATTAATCATTTTAAGTAACGGACAATTTAAAATACTGCAATACAATCTTTATGACTTAGAGGAATGAGCTAATTAATTAAAATAATGTATAGATTATACAGCGGGAAAAGCAGAGTGGCGACATCTCTGGGGCAAGAGGCGAATTGAATAGAGGAGCAAGAATCGCAAGTACCGGTAGAGTGATTGGAGAGCGCGAAACACGAAGTCTTTGAAAGTGAATAACAACCAGAGTTCAGATTCTGAAGCGGAGTTTGTGAAACCGAAATGGAGGAGTTAAGGTTGGAAGTAGAATTGATGGAGAAAAAAATGGAATCGGCGCAGGTAAAGAATCTAGAGGGTATTGAAAAGAAGTTAAGCGGGGTAGAAAGAGAAATAGAAAGAAAGGAAAGGGGGAAAAGGAGAAACAACCTGACTATTAAAGGGTTGAGAGTGGCGGAGGGAAAGGAAATAGGAAAAGCACTTGAGTTATTTGAAAAAGATCTAGAAGTGGAAAGAAAAGTGAAGAATATAAGAAGGCAAAGAATGAGGGTTAAAGAAATTCTAATAGTAGAAATGGTCTAGTGGGCGGAAAAACAAGAGGTAATGAAGAAAAAAAGTAAATTAGGGGAAAGAAAAATCTATATTGATCGTGATCTGGCATACAAGGAAAGGGAAATTCAATGTACAATAAAAAGAATAGCTAGAAAAGAGAGGGATAATGGAAAGATAGTAAAGGTAGGATGCCAAAAAAAATAGGGGAAAAACTGGAGGGCAGCCCAAGAAAAAGAGGAGGAAGTTCAGATAATTTTTTGGAACGTGTCAGAAATTAAAAAGGACATCGAATCCTGGAAATATATAAAAAATTTTGAGGTGGTAGGTCTAACGCAAACGTGGGTAGTAGAAAAGGATTAGGAAATAATAAAAAGTATATTGCCAAAGGATCCAGGTGTGAGTTACAAGGGGCAAAAAAGGGAAAAGGAGAGGGTGGAACTAGTAGGGGAATAATCACAGGAGTGAAAGAGACGCTAGAAGAACAGAAAATAACAAGAGGGAGTGAGGGGGTATAGGAAAGAAAAGTAAAGATAAAAGGAAACTGGTATAATATTGTGACAATTTATAACGGGAAAGGAATGAAAAATACAAGAAAAGAAGTAGAGAATTACATAAAAGAAGAAGAGGAAGACAAACTGATAATTGAGGGGGGGAGGGGGGAGATTGGAATACAAGAATAGGAAAAAAGGGGAGATTATATATGGACGGGGAACATAATGTACGAATTTCAAAGATCAGTTGTTTGACAAAGAGGGAAAAGTACTATTGGAGACTGTGGGAGAAAGGGGTTGGTATTTACTTAATGGTAACACAACAGGAGATGAAGAAGGCAAAATCACGTACGTAAGAAGTAATTCGGCAACAGTAATTGATCATGAAATTACAAACATTGAAGGGTGGGAAGAAGAGTAGAGTCAGATCATCAACCACTAGGGATATGGCTAAAGGATAAAATTATAAGGAAGATTAGGAAAGCAGAGGTAGAAACAATAGAGAGAGAAGTGTGGACAGAGGAAGCAAAGAAAGGATATGTAGAAAAGACAAACTGAAATTCGAGAAAGTACAATTGAATGAGGTTTGGGATGAATTGAAAGAAAAAGTAAAGGAAGCGAGGCCGATGAAAAAGTTAAAAGTAAGGAGGGGAAGAAATAAAAATTGTACAAAAATTTGGTGGTATGGTGAATGCAAGAAAAAGGAAGTTAGAAAAGCATATAAAGACTAGAAGAAAGGAAAAAGGGATAGGTTGAAATACGTGGGAACCAGGAAAGAATGTAGGGAATTATGCAAGGGATAAGAAGATAGGAAACAAAAAGAAATAGAAGAGGAAATGAATAGTATTAAATTGGAGGAAAAGCGTGGAAATTTATCAATACAATAATGAAGAAAAAAGCAGGTATAAGTGACAATATAAAAATGGAAGAATCTAGGGAATTTTTCAAAGAAATGTTTCGAGGGTCAGGTGAAAGGAAAAAGAAAAAATTGGCAGAGGGGGGTAATAGAGGGGGATGAGAAGAGTATAGAGCTAGAGGACGAGGAGCTAAAAGCACAAATAAAAAAACTAAAGAAAGGGGAAGCGCGAGGAAGCGATGAGCTGAGCAATGAAGCGTGTATTTATAGTAGCGGGGAAGCCAGAAAGAAATTGAGAGAGGTAGTCAAAAGAGTTTGAAAAAGGGAAGGGTTTCCGGAAGAGTGGAAAGAGGGCTTGATAACACCAATATATAAAAAAAGGAGAAAGAGAGAAAGTAAAAAATTAAATGGGGAATAATACTTTTGAATACGGCTTATAAAGTGTATGCAATGGTATTAACGGAAAGACTAAAGAAAGGAGGTAGAAGATAGGGGGATATTTCCATAAAGCCAGGCAGGATTCGAGGAATGTAGAAGTACTGTAGACAATATATACATTCTTTAACATGTAGTAGAGAAGGAATTGAAGCAAAAGGGAGAAAAAGTATGTGATTCATTTGTGGATTTAAAGGCAGCATTCCCGTCGGTACATCGGATAGAAATAAGCTTTGAGAGGTAATGACGAAAAGGGGAATAAGGAGAAGTTTGATAGAAAGAGTAAGATAAATATATACAGAAACTAAGAATGAAGAGTGGGAAAAGAAATGTCAAAGAAGTTTTGGATAGAATTAGGACTGAGACAAGGGTGCCCGCTAAGCCCACTGCTCTTTGCTGTATTCACTTTGGACGTGGAAGAGGAAGTCAAGAGGGGCATAGAAAGGAGATTGGTCGTAAAGGGAAATAAATTCTGATCACTGGCATATGCGGATGATACAGTATCGTTAGCAAGGGAGGAAGAGGTGCGGATGAATATGATAAGGAGATTTGAGAAATACCTGAAAGGAAAGAAACTCATATTGAATGTCGAAAAGTCGAAAATAATGGTCTTCAGAAAAAGGGGCAGAAAGAAAGATTTTAAGGAATCACAGTAAAGAGGGGTAAAGGTTGAAGAAGCAAAGGAATTTGTATATTTACGATTTTTGTTCAAAAAGAATGGGAACACTAGAAAACATGTATGGGGGTGGGAAGAATATGAAGATGTGGAAAGAATGCAGGAAAAATATATCGTGGTGTATACACCGCGGTATACAGTGTTAAGAGAGGTATATAAAGAGAAAATGAAAATAAGAACAGGAAAATGGGGCACGTAAATATCAGGAAAAAGTATTTGAAAGTGGGGGTAGAAAAATAGTTACAGCTTGCTTAGAGGAGAGAGAATTGGGGGTAGGGGGAGGAAAGGGAATGAAAGAAACCGAAAGGTACTTAAATAGGAATTGATGATCAAGGGAATTATTGAGAACAGCAAACGAAAAGCCCTGGTAGGAATTTCTGATGAAAAGTTTCTTCCGAAGCTACCCAATCATACAGAGGATTTAAAAATTAACTGCGCGTGTGCGATGTGGAAATACAGGAGAGTGGAATAAGTACTGGGATGAAAAGGAAGGAAGGTGTATGCTATGTGAGAGGCAGAGCAGCATTGAAGCCTTGGCTAAATGATTGTGGAAAGATAGATTTTTGAAACAATGAAGTTCGTGAACCTGATGTTCCAGACTTCTAATAGGGCTCAAATTAAAGATTGAACCTTAGCATAGCGAAAGCCTATTACCGTTCAAGACGAAGGAATTTTTTTCTCAATATAACCATATCAAAGTAGATGGTTCAACCTTTAATTTAAGCCCCCTGAGAAGTCTTTAAAACTTTAGGTTCGCGCCCTACATTGTTTTAAAGATATAGCCACAAACTATTCCCGGTGAATAAAATTCATCCCCAAATTATTTATAAAAACTCTCTCAGTTATTGCTACCATACCTATGGAACTTTAAAAGTCGGTTCAGCCATTCTGAAAAAAAATTTTGAATTTTCGATTTTCTTCAATTTGCTTATAATATCTGACATAATAGCTTTTAGAAGATGATACTTCGCTTAAAATAGTGCTTCACAGTAGCAACTTACCTCTCAAGTATGGACCTAGATTACTACCCTCTCCTAAGCGTGGGTTGAATTTTTAAATCCGACCTCTACAAGGGTATTTTCAAAAGCCAGTAACTCGTTCTCTACTGATACGATTCAAGTTCACGAGGAGTCCCTTTAAATAACTTTCTTAATATTGAAAAATTAATGTTCCTGAAGTTAATGACTCAATGTTGGTGGATTCCACGCCGGGCTCACACAAACCAGACCTTCACATCACCGATTTCTTCAAAGCTTGTCCTTTTAGAGAATTTTTAAATAAAAAACCTGTGCATCAAATAAATTCTCTCAAAAAAAAATTCTCTTCGAAAGAAATGATTTTTTTCAATTTTTGCTTAAAATGTCGTTTATTTACTATTTAAGGCCATTACTTTTCTTCAAGTAATAAAAATGATTTTTTAAAATATTTCTATTGCCAAAAAAATAATTGACTATATGGGGTTTACAAATGATTTTATAGATTTTCGCTATTATCACTAATTAAGGGGAATTTAAGTGAGTCTAGGCTCTATTATTTTTACAAAAATGATTTTTATGTACTCTATCACGCCATTTAATAAACCTTTATACGAAAATAATCAGAAATAATCATTTTAGGATACACTTTCAAGGAAAAAATAATCTTATAATATCTTCTTATTAATACAACTATAAGAGGATTATTTTTGAATTTTCGCACCTAAAACATCATCAGTTGATTCGAGAAGCAGATTTTCTAACCTTAATAAAACTCTGTCAAATGGTTCGAGGGACTGTATGTTGCTGTATGTATTTGCAAGTGTTGCAAGTAGTTGTGTCCTTTAGAGTTCAAAATTGGTTTCCTTTATTTAGTTTAACAATACTGAAGACATAATGAAGATTTGCTATTATATAAATGTATATAATATATGTATATGATGAAGCACTAACTAAGTTACCAACCTACTAGCCCTAAAACAATGTTCGAAATTAGTCAGTAATTTAAAATATATTTTTGTCAAATTATTATAAGCTGTAGATTTTTCTAATGCAAATTTATATTCGTTGCAAATTTAACAGGTAAAAAGTGTGATATACATACTGAGATACAAGTTAGTATATTATTTACCGAAGAAATGAGGACTGTGGGCTAATTATCTGCAGGTGATCGAGAACTACTTCGTTGGCGAAGTTGTGGAAAGAAATAAAAAAAAATCTGCCCGCTTTGGGGGCACATTCTCGTCGCGCGCTTCGCGCTCGGTATTATATGTTCTTCATATACAAATTTATAAATTTGTTTTTGATTTTAAATGAAAAAGGAAATTTATTTACTTGAGGCTCTATTGGCCTTAAGGAATACATTCTCATCATAATATTCGTTTATTCATAATAATATCATAATATTCTTCATATACAAATTTATAAATTTGTTTTTGATTTTAAATGAGAAAGGAAATTTATTTACTTGAGGCTCTATTGGCCTTAAGGAATACATTCTCATCATAATATTCGCGTTTTGCGCTCAATTTTCTGCGCTCACCGTATAATATATACAAATAGATAGTTAAAAAGACATTCAAAAAATTTATTTTTATTTACGATTGGTCCCATAAAGAAATATTTAACAGCAATTTTATTTGACCTTTCAAAAGCATAAATTCTACTTTTTTGACTATTTTTTTTCCTTATCTCGCGTCGTTTGGCTCCAAAATAAGAATAAAAATATTCCAATACTATTTTCTATACTCAAAATACAAAACTATGCCTCCGTCAAGAAAATATTTAGAGACAAGTTTACAGGTTTTCGTAAAAGCAACAATTTTTGCATCTTAACTTTCTTTCGTATTCCGCGTTATTTAGCTCAAAATTTGAATTTTCGGTTTTCCAATAAAATTCAAAAAGTTGTTTTAACAACCTTGTAGGGCTTTCAAGAAGAAAACATTTTTCTTCTCTTGACTTTCTTCCATATATTGCAATGTTTGGCTCAAAATTCTTATTTTCGTTTCTTTTTTTGAACTTTGGAAATTCTATAACTCTCACAATTTTCTTTACAGCAAAAAAAGTCATGAGGGTAAATTGTTCGACTTTCTGAGTGCTACAAATAGTCGTACATAGAATTTCGAATCTTGGAAAAAATGGTTTCAGAAATTTTCCAAATGCTTTAACTTTTTGAATTTTCATCCGAAATATCTGGCTGACGAACTAGACCTTCAGTTTCTGACACTAAACAAGTGTAACAAAGGCCAATCAAAAAGATTAAATTTTCAAAAGTCATCGTGCTCACAGGCAGACATACATACAGACAGACACATTCGTAAAAACCTGTTTTTCGGGTTCAGGGGCCTCAAAACGTGGACATTCGACGAAAACGGGGGGGGGGGGGGTGTCAAATTTTACACGAATCTAGTACCTTCTCTGATAAGAATGTAAAAAACATGTTTTCTGAAAAATTTCAAAAAATTCTAAATAAGGCAAAACAATTTTTCTGAATGTATTTTTCTCGTCACTGTTGGGCGTTTCAATAAAACTGTCCATTCGCCACACAACATTAATGATTCTTAAAAAACGCATTTTTCTTGATTAGGCATTTTTCATATTATTCTAATTAACAGTAATCAGAAGCTTCGGAAACATTTACTTATTTAATAATCTCAACAAATAAAGCGCTTCTTATATCAACTGTGTGACTTGACGAACGGAAACTTCATCTGCTATTTCGTGGAAACACCCTGTTTGCTAGCAAAATCTTTACATGTAAGAAGTTCGCCATAATTTTTCCAGCAATATGAGACATTTTTTTGTGTAAAGAAGAAAAATGTCACATGAAAGCAATGAATATGACAATGAAATGATCATAGGTATCACCGCTAATAAGTTTACCCTTATTTCATCCAAAATACTACCCATAGAAGTAAAAAAATCACCATCTATATGGGGTTGAATCTTTGTAATATGCTTTTTTCATATAGGTACCTTAGATATATTTGGCCTTGAATGATCAAAAATGACCTAGTAAAAATTAAAATATGTGCTAGTAATAGAAAATTAGCATTAAACTTCTCAAAGGGATGTTGAACCATAATAGCCTGAACGCCATTTTTTACAAAACTGTTTTTATTGGCTCAAAAATTCTTTAAATTTAAGAAGCTTATCCCAGTAAAATGGTTTACCCCCAAAAATTGGAAGTTGGTTTTTTTTTTTTGGGAATACGTGATTTCGTATAACGTTTCCAACTTTATTAAAATTTTGAAACAATGAGAAGGCAATATCTTGAAATTTGTAAAAAGATTACGTCACATGTTCCTGGATTACACTTCATACGTCATAGGAAAATAAAAGATATATAATTACATTTTTTATATCTCTCACGTTACGCTAATTGATATTCATAAATATGACAGCGTGAAGAATTATTTCAATAATCCAGAGCTTCGGAACTAAAAAAAAATTGTAAAAGAACATCAAAATCTTTAAAAAAACCTCAGTACTGAGGTCAATAATAATTTATGTATTTTTTATATTTCTAGGGATTCACTTATTGATATTATTGAATATTACAGATAAAAGAATATTTCAACAATCTAGAACTTCAAAACTAAAATAAAATTGAAAATGACGTCAAATTCTTGATAAGACGTGCTGTAATGAATTACAATAATAGTTCCTGTATCTTGAGGATTGTAATCATTAATATTCTTGAAAATTACATGAACATAAAAAATTATTCCATCAGCTGAGAGATACAAAATTACAAAAATACAAAATGAAAACTTGGCCAGAGTTCCTCTTTTTTTTAATACTAATAATCTCGCCAAGTTTCATTTTCGCCATTTTTGACGCAATTTCGAAATTTCTGTAGTTTTTGCAATTTAATAACTATAAATATTTACATATTTTTTCAAATACTTGTCAAACTCTTATTTCTTAAACTATGTTGATTATACTGATAACTTTTTGCTTGGCTAAATTCATTTCATCGTAAATGTTTTTGGTGATATTTGAGTTCCTTCTTATTGCAATGTTTTTTTTTTAAATATTAATAATGATATGAATAAATAAAAAATAATAATACTAAATCGTATTTAAAATTAATAATAATGATGAACCAAACTAAAAGAAAGAAGCCTCAAGAAAATTTATTGAAAATTTTGTTCCAGTCGACTTAGTAGTGTAGGTTCCAGGTTGAATGAATTACTAAAAAATCAGATTTTTTCAACTGCAAGTGCAAAATCTTTGAAAATAAATAATGAATCTAAGTTCCGTGAAACTTGGTCCTAGATATCCAATTAACGGAGTCCAGTCGAAAATTTTGCACAAATCGGTTCAATAGTGTCAGCTCCAGATCGACTGAATTACTAAAAATATTACATTTTCATGTTTTCTGAATCTGTCAAATTCACCTTACATGTACAGAAGTTATTTTTTAGTGATTTTTTGTTGATTCCGAAAGATTTGATGCAAATTTATTTATTTATTTATTTATTCAATATAAACGGGCAAGCCCTTTGTACAGTGATCTATTCATTTCATACAGTGTGTCTTAAATATTAAATCTAAAACTAAAACTAATGGACACGACTAGGCCAGGTTATTAATATTTCTACAGAGCTCAGTTCTAAATTGCGTAGCAGATCTGTCAAAGAAATCAATTTCAGATCCATATAAGTTAGCCTCATTACAAATTCTGCTAACAACAGAGTTTGTTCCATAGTTTGTCCGATGATAATTAATTTTGAACAAAATGTTACTTCTTAATGATTTCGAAGGTGCATATAGGTTTATTTCAGTTAGGATTTGTGGGCAGTCAATTATATTATTTAAAATGTTATATAAAAAGCTCAAATCAGCAAATACAAATCTCGAGTTAATTTTATGAATGTTAAGCAATGCCCTGATTCCGCTATAATCATGATCACGCCTGAGCATCGGTATCCCCAGTTGTCTAGCTGCAAAACGTAAGAATCTATTTTGTATTCGCTCAAGTCGAATTCTATGGATAAAATACTGGGGTGACCAAATGACTGAGGCGTATTCAAGATGTGGTCTTACCAAAGTAATATACAAAGTTTTGAGAGTTATCGGATTTGTGAAATTAGAAGCATTTCTCATGACAAAGCCCAAGGATGTGAGTGCCTTTCTAGCCGCCTCGGAGACTTGATCGTTGTTGTTCTTATTCACTTTGTAGTAAGTTTTCAAAGATTTCGGGGTGTAAGATAATAATGAAGGCTTTCTCCTTTATTGATTCTCTTGTTCCTAATTGGGTGCGATTATTGGGTCTTTTCCTTTGTGTGGTTTCGCTGAGGTGAAAATTTGCTTATTTGTCTTTCATTCAAATACTGGTCAAGGGCTCGCATGCCATGGGGTATATGGCTTCGACTTGAAGGTGGTGGTAATTGGACTTTTCGAAAATTAGTATCACCTTTAAAAAATGCGTTAATAATTGTCATATGATCCATTTACAACCATCGCACCTACAATCGATCTAATTTCTAAGCTTCATTCTTTTTTCGACTCTCCGTGGCCCAACGTTGGTGCGACAATTGTAACACGCGAGTTTTAGGATGTATGTGAATTTATCAATTGTTCGTTACTCGCGGTTATCTTTTTGATTATTCTAACATGAAGAGAACTAGATGACGTACGGGAAGGAGGATAAAACTTAGTTACCAAGAAACGTATTATTTATTCAGAGCGCCCCAAGATTTTCTATATTTTACGAAGTGGCTTTCCAATTCGACTCCTATTCTGATGAATAATTATAGAAACGCCTTCTTCAAATTATCTTATCCTGCGCACAATTCTACAAATTTATGATATTATAAGCTTTCCGATAAAGTATAATAATTCGAAACTATTTATTCGCTAACTGCTAATTTCAAAGATATATAATCTAATAATACAAAATATAATAATAATATACATAATTCCACCTATTTATTTTTATCAAATATAATTTGATAATTAGAATATTATCTCTCTGATTTGAGTACTTTACACGATTCAGTTTGAAAACTCTCTTTCAATATATCAGTATCAATATATATATATATATAATAATGATATATATATAATATAATATATATATCAATATATCAGTCAATATATGAGAACTGTGTCCAATAACCAATCACTTTTCCATAAAAAGGTTTTTATGTAGTACATATAATTCACCTATGCATGTAGAATTCACTTTTTTTGTCACCACCGCACAAATATGAGGTAAGTACTCTCGGAAAGAGGGAAATGGCCTAAAGGCAATATAATAAAACAGGAACGCAAGCGTGACTGAGCACAACACAAATAATCCAAAATGAATCTCTTTAATAATAGATTCAATGCTTTCACGATGATTCATTATGATGAAAGGAGATGTTTCGTGTTTCAATCGTGTGCAAAACTACGAATCTTGCCGAAGAATCTCTTTATTAATCAGCATGGAAAGGATGAGGGTAGGGATTTCAAGAATTTACCCAGTTATTCCCTTGATTCGGTATATTCGATATATTTTTTTATCGCCCGACCATTTATTCAAGCGCACGTGTCAATCTTCACTTTCTTAGCCAGAATAAGGAGTACAACTCTGTTCTGCCTATAAGTGATTATTGAGACCTGTGCTCAGGGCGTGCGTGTCGACTTTGTCACTAGAGAGTGTCCTCCATCGGCTGTCGGTACAATGGAGCACCCACGTCACCGGTTTAGCTGGTGTTCGGCTTTTCGGCGACGGTCAAAGGCGCGGGCTCGATGCTGACGTGGGCTGAGTCCTATTCGTGGTGATTCCTGATGACAATGTAGATGTGGTTTCTGAGTAACTCACCTCAATGCGATCGATGCTGG
>JAUMHM010000016.1:40762691-40776928 GCA_032362435.1 Melikaiella ostensackeni | reverse complement strand
TGATACACATTCATACTTTTTGACATGCTGTTTCGCTCTCTCATTCATAATCAGACCGACTCCTTGGGTACCATACGATTCATTATCTACTCCTGACCAAAGTTCGAGTCCGTTCTCTATGTTTCTTACTTGACATCCCTACTTCTTTGTTTCCGGTACACACAAAATATCTAGCTTCCTTACGCGCATTGTATCCCGCAATTCCTTTTCTTTAAGATCATTTACACCTCTAGCATTCCAAACATCTAACCTCCATTCATCGCCTGAAACTTTTGCCTTGATGATTGAAATATTATTAATTTTGAAGTAAACAGTGTCCTAAACTATAGGAATCACGACAAAAATTCAGACTAAAAGGTTACTTTTATTAAGAATTATTTCATTTGAAAATATGGTGCATAAATGAATTGCTTTGTTCCCTGGTCCAAATTAAAGACTTCGATAAGTTTTCCTAGACATTTTACAGTTATATTTAACTTTTGTTGGCTTCATGACTTCACAAAACTGTACAGGAATTTCGAAAGATTTTTCTTGTCAATTTAAATTCTTTAAATAATTTTATACAAATAAATTCATCCCTGTCCCTGAAATTTGCATCAACTACGTCTACCGCAGATTTTTACGTATATTTAGAGAAGAAGAAGCTACATTATTTATCGTTTTAATATGAATTCCCTTTCAAAAGTTTATTCTTTGCTAATTTCTTTTTTAATGCACAAAAAATTTTCATAAAATGGAAATTTTATTTCGATCTTTAAGAAATTTCAAAATAGAGACATTTAACAAAGATTTGTTCCAATCTGCAGGGTTGCCTAATAATACTATTAAGATTTCTTTTAACTGAAGTTGTTAATGATCAACTCAATTTGCCAAAAGATATCTATTTTACTTAAATATATTCAAAAAAATTGAGAAGTTAGTAATTTTTTAGAAATGTTGTTGGTTTGGATTATTGCTTTTTTCTTTTGGAAAATATAATAATCTGAATAGATTGGTTCTAAATCAACCTGCTTGAAATTTACTTGTTTAATACTCTAAAAGAGGCCTTAAATATTATTATTGTGACCTAAAAATTTGAAAATATATTGTACAAATATGGAGGAACAGTTGAGAAAAGTTTCACCTCAAAAACGTTCCCTTAAGTATCTCAAATTGTATGTCAAAGCTGAGGTAATTTTTTGTTTCTAATTTTTAATGCAAATGAGTTGGTCGATTTTTTTTTCTCAAAAAGTTGCTTGAGCTCCAGTTCAAACCACCTGATTTATTTGCAATCTTCTTTCTGGAATATTTTCTCAATTTATTTAATTTTTTTTTAATCGCACAATTTTTCAGTTAATCGAATTTTATGGCGAAACCGTTGATAATATGATTACAACAGTTGGAAACTTTTTTGTGTACTACTAAATTCTAAACATTTTTTAACAAAACCATATTTCACTTAGCACCAACCATAGTCGAGTTGTTTTCAAAAACCAGTTATTGTTTAGCACTTACCAACATGGCGGCCGTAGCCGTACACGTATGGATGAGAATCTTTTACATTATGTTTATAAAGCTACACCCAACGTATGTGTAAAAAAAAAATGCTACTAAGTCGGATTTTTTACTCAAGGGAAAATTTGTTCCCGTTGCCTGGACTACATAATAATATTTTGTCACATTTAAATAAAAGTTACACTGTTGAAAATATATTTTTCTGTCATTCATAAAAAAGACCATTCTTCAGTAACTTGTATTTTAATGTGAGTTACTTTGAAGCTATAATACTTTTAGTTTGAGTACATTTTTTATGTACTAAATTGTGAATATAAAATAAGCAATATTTTTAAAATCTCTAAACGTCAGAGTGACCGCAAAACTTCATTTTCAAAATTCCCTGGCCACTTTTTCATTTTCCCTCACCAAACCAATAATATTTAAAGACTACAATTCGAATCTCTTAAAATTTTTGATACAAATTTACAATTTAAGAACTTATTATTCTTGACATTAAAGTAACATTAAAATTAAATAAATATAATTATCACACTGCAGAAGTATATTTTGTCCAAGTTCATTATTTAAACAACATTTTGAAATTTTTGAAGTCTAATTCTGACAATCATAAAAATATATTCCGTTAACAAAATAAGATTTATTTTAAATTCTGATAAATAATCTCTCTTACAATAACTTTAGAGAATATTGATTGGCAATACTGTAACACATGCACACAAAAAATGTAAACGATCTACATATCCATAAGATTCAATATAAAAACTCTCGGAAAAACCTAGCAGAACTTCCTTTCTTCAATAAATTAAAAAACATCGTTTAGCAATAATATGTAACTTAAAAGGAACTAAATAAAGTTATAATCACAATTTATATGAACTAAAAGACTATTCAGTCTTTAAAACCGATAAAAACTTTACTCGCAAAATGAACACGTTTCTCACAAAACGATAATAAGAATATCTATAACCGTCAATTTCTGCTCTGATTTGACAGCATGATAAACGACTCGAAAATAAATGATCTCAACTGACACTGACTTCATTAATTACCAGTTTCTCAAAAACAACCACGCCACACTGTTCTACCATCGACATAAAAAACATATTCCTAATAAAAACAAACAGCTGCAATATTATAATGAATAAAACTTAAATATTGACGGCTCGACATGTCACACGTCGTCACGAGCAATGCGTGTCACGAGTTAACCTCACAACTTATTTACACACTCAGAATCAAATACCAGGCTAATTATATCTTGAAAAAGAAATCGCAGAAACGAATTCCACACGACTTTACTATCTCTTCAACAGAGAATCTTCAAAGAACTTTTTTAAAACCGTGTTTTAAACTAATAATTCTTTAATCAAAATCTATTTTTGGAGCAGACGACAAAATCAACTTAGCGGAGAGACGTGAAAAGAAATGTGTTAAAATAATGACATCTACCTGGAGGTGGTGAATTTCGGACGGTCTCTCCGCTGCTTTCTTCGCAGATGCTATACAGGAGAAACATATTTTTAGGAATTGTATTTCTCGAAAAATCCACGGGATGAATTTTTCGTAACGCACTCGATTGACTCGATTTGCAAGTCGAGCGGTGAGCGACAATCCACAAACTCATGGGTTCAATCTCTTTGCAGCACAATTAACACCAATCATTACCGATTTTAACACTTGTGTAACATCAGCACGGCCATCCAGCTGAATTCCGTCTGCCGTCGCCAATTACCAATTACCGTCCGACGCGACGCGACTAAGATGCTGAAGATCGCATTTGCCACCGAGTCGTGCCGAGTCGTCAGCCTGGAGAATTTTCCGAATGGAGGCTAGTAGGATAGGAGCGACTCGCCAGGGTCACAATTTGCATCATCCCTCGGGAATTTATTCCCCTTCATAGTCGCCACCCCCTCGCAAAAGCAGGCCACAAACTTTAACGGCGCGATCGGTCCAGACCCAGAAGCAGTAAGCACGATGCAACAGATGTGGAAAACGCGGGCGCGTTGGATCCTTCGATATTGTTTTGAATATAAATTGATAAAGGAAAGCCCGTTTGTTGATGCGCAATATTGAAGCGGTTCCCGTTTCATCAATCTTTGATGACTCTTGACAAGCACGAAAGTGTAATTTTGAAGCACGAGACCTTTTGCCCTTCGTGTAGTCTTTGCTTAAACTCTGAAGTCTGAATCAATATTTACTTGATAAATGATATTGCCCTGCTTTTGCAACCCTTGATTGTCACAAAGTTCGGAGGTCGAAAATCATTTGAATAAGGCGCGTTTGTTATCGGTAAGGCAGAAATCTGCTGGCAGTATTGGAGAGTGACGCTCTCTGTAAAGTTCTCTTGAAACTGTTTTTCCTATTGTTACCTACGTTCACGCAAGGGTTGTTTTTAGATTCTCGGTAAATTAAATTCGGGTAATATTACCGGTAACATACCGGTATGTTACCGAAGCTTTGATATTTTTTATTTTATCGAGAATTTGTGAGGACATACAAATACTTTATTTTTAAAAGTAATTAAATAATTGTAACGCTTTTATAACATAATTTATATGCATCCTTCTTGTACACACTGTCAAAAATAATGTTATTGTGTTAAAAAATTTAACTTGAAACGCTTTGAATCCCTGAAATTGCAAGCAAAAGTATTAAATTTTCAAATCGTGAATAAATGATGCATATGCAACCAGAAAAGATGGAATTTCTACCAGAAGAGATGAATTTTCAAACTAAAAAGATGAATTTTCGATAAAACCGTTGTATTTCCAATCCGAAAATATGAATGTTCAACCAAGAAAATTAATTTTCAAATTAAATGATGGATCTTCAACCAAAAAAATAAAAAAATTATTGCAAAGTTTTTTCCAACCAAAAAGAGGAAATTTCAACCAAAAAGTTGAATGTTCAACTTGAATGATAAATCTTCAATCAAAAAAATTATTTTTCAACAAAGTACACTGAAACGCCCATTTAACCGGTGCTCATATACCGTGTTCCTAGAATTTCCGCCGGCTTGCATTCGTTGATGAGGGGGTCCAAACAGCCGAGAGAGAGGCACGTGAGCTCAGCGGAGTTCAGCAGTTCCCCTGACTGTTTAAATCATAGAAATTCGGATAGAAAATATTTTGGATTAAAAGATCGACTGTCGTCTAAAATATTCGTCTTCTTGGCTTGAATATTCAACTTTTTGGTTTAAAATGCAACTGTTTTTGGTTAAAGTTTAATCTTTTTTGTAAAAGGATTCGTTCAATTGGTTGAAAATTCAATTATTTTGTTAAAAATTCGTTCCTTTCACTTGAAAGTTCAACTATTCGGTTGTAAATAAGTTCAGTTCAGTTCAGATTTATTGTAATCCATAATGGGCCAGTGTCCGGTTACACGGGAGTGATACATGATTGTTTTTAATTACTATTAGTATAATACTTATTTCTATTCAATTTAGGTTAAATACTAATGACAATTATATAAATAGGCCAAAGGCTCTTATTTTTAATGCATTTACCGGGTAGTAAAATAAAGTGTCTATATCGATTTGAGATTTAAGATCCATAATTTTTCTATTGATTTCTCTCTAGAAAACAAATCAGGACGTGCCCCGTTATACGCAGGACATTCGACAATAAAATGACGTAATGACGAATCTTCCTTTTTCTGGTTGAAAATTCGTCCCTTTCACTTGCAAGTTCAACTATTTGGTTGTAAATAACTGTTTGATTGACAATTCATTTTTTTTTAATTCATCTTTGTATAGGTTGAAAATTCAACAATTTTGTTAAAGTCATCTTTTTTTTCGAAAATTAACTGTTTTGAAGAAAACTCGTCTTTTTGGATGAAAAATTCGTCCCTCTTGGGGTTTCTGGTTGAAGTTTAATCTTGTTTGTTTAAAAATTCGACCATTTGGTTGGAAACTCATCTCTTTTGGTTGAAAATTATTCTTTTTTAGAAGAAACGGCAGAAAGAAAATAACGATAAAATTGATGTATGAAAAATAAGTAAGTCTTATGTACAAAATTTATAAAAAGTGTTTGAATCGAATGATTATTGATCACGATAAAAATTTCAAACTTTGGCGCTTTTATTGGCAACAAGGTTATGTTAGTTCTAGCTCAGTTTATTCGATATTAAAACCGTTTTGACACTTTTTTAAGAGTGAGATATAGTTTTTGAGTTTAAGTAGCTTTTTTCATATGTTAAATAGGCATTTTCCGTCCATAATTAGTATAATTATAGGTAAAAATGCTGAAGCTCCAAAAATTTCACTGACTTCGAAACTTTACATTGAAACTCTCAGCTGAAAGTTTCAGACAGCCGTTACTTAGCAGCCTTAGCATTGCTTAGCAGTGGTAAACATGTGGACATGTGTGGAAAGGGTTGCGTTATGTATTGATTGTTGTAACGGTTACCGGTTTCCTATTTGTTGCGGCATCCTTATTCATCCCTTTGCGGCAATTCGGCTTTGCTTGGCAAGTGTTTTTATGTGGTAATTAATGCAAAAGAACCTGTGTTCCCTGAAGATATATAAAATCAGAAATCAGTTTTTGTGTACACTCGTAGTTGGCTAGAAACATAGAAAGAAACACTGAATAAATCTGATGATCAAAAATGGATCACGTAATTGAAACAAACATGAAACAAGCTTTGATGAAAGTAAATATCTATCTTTTTCTACCTTTGTAGTTTATATCCCCAGCCTAATTTAGTTTCCGATCACGCTGATCCTTCAGTTTAGTCTAGGTTAGGTCATTTTTATTTTGGAGTAATTCCGACGTGGGAATTTACTGAATTTTACATTATTACATATAATGCCTTTATATATAGTTTTTGTTTCTTATGCCGCTTACCAGTATCAGTTTTCTATTATTCTGGAGCAAATATGTGTCATTCCATGAAAAGGTACCACTTTGATATACCTGACATTCTGAACGTTCTTTTGAACGAAACATTTTTTCCCAATTCTATTTTATCCCTAAATATTGTTCCAACTACAATCTAAAATAATGCATTATAATTTTCCTATGATAATCTATTATTCCCAGTATAATTGAACAAACATTTTAGCACTGTTTCTAGTTTACAAAACCATCAGCAAAAATTTCGTTCATTTGAACGTTCATAACTTCAAGCACATCCACTTTGTGGGTACAGGGTTAAGACCGTTGGTATATATATCCGGATTAATTCCCGACATTTTAGGCCCAGAACGAACCCTCTAGGACCTAGGTTGAAAAACGAGTCTTCGAGGCATTTTTGAAGTTGGAACTTCGGAAAACCGCGTTTCGAGAAAAATGCATTCAAATATGGCGAGTGTTATAGACCAGGGTTGCTACAAGACCTGGAAAAGTCATGGAATTTTTAAAAAATGACTGGAAAGCGTGGAAAAGTCATGGAATTTTGAAAAAAATGACTGGAACTTTTTAAATCGTTTCTATTTCAAAGTCTTAATAATTTAGTATATTTTATAGCGAATTCTATATTTGAAAATTGATACGAAGTGATTTTTTTACATTTGAACGATTTGAACAAAAATTGTTTTGAATTCAATAAAACTTATTGATAAGCCATTATCATTGCATTATAATGTGTTACAATTCAATTTAATTGACTGAATTTTTTAAAAATTTGGACCTGGAATTTTTTCAAAATTAGACCTGGAAAACCTGGAAAAGTCATGGAATTTTGAAACCAGGCTCTTATAGCAACCCTGTAGACGCACGTGTTATTTTTTTTTGAAATATGAAAGTCACCGGATAGAGCATATATTGAAATGTCATTCCCCATCGAAACCCCAAAATCGATACTTGAGACCTTTGTTCACAAAAACGCGAATATCGCCTAAACTACGATTGACAAAGTGGTATTTTTTTAAGGAATGACACATATTAAGGTATTAAACATGGGTTTTTTTCAAAATTTCATTGTTTTACCTCCGAATTAGCTGACTAAATCATTAAACTGTTTCAAATTTACGAATTCTCTAAATATTTAATACTTTCCATAATCCGGTCCTAGCCAATTTCATCTTTAAAATTTACAAAAATAATTAGAATTTATACATATTATTTAAAAGTTCGCATATGCTTGATTTTCAAGCATTTTCAAATTTAAAGCTTGTAATTCGAACGTTGATATCGTTGCTATAGAGTATTCTATCATTACACCACACTCAGTCGATAATATGTGGTGGAATCGAAAGCATTGTTTATATGGAGATCTAGTGAAATATCCTTTTCAGTTCATAAGTGGTGAGAAAATTGTGCTATCTTTTTGCGTTTAGTTTCATATAAAATTTTTTCACTTACTGATTAGTATTTTCTCAATTCACAATTTTTCAATCTAACATAAAAAAATATAATGCCCAAAATTTGTGGCTGGGGTGACGTTAGAACGATGACTGCCATTATCCGCTCGGATGAACCCTGGTCATTCAACCTCAAATTATTTGTATTGTTTTCTGGGACACTTAAAACTTATAAGTTGACAAAATACCAATTCTCAGGTGCAAAAATAGTTTTTGTACTTGAAAAGCAGAAAGATAGCACATTTTTCTCACCACTCATGCACCGAAAACGATATTTCACCGAAACTCCATATAAACAAGGCGTTAGATTCCACCACATGATATCGGTCTACTGTATTTGACATTATCGACTGAGTGTTACGTAATGATAGAATACTCTATAAATCACTTAATTTTCAATTTGAGTAACTTAAAGTTTAGGTCGAGTATCGTCTTCTGGCAAAATATGCCGGATTTTAATTTTTTCTTCCGGCATATGTATTTTATCTTCAACGTGATTTCTTGATCGGCGGGATTCTAAATAATTTCAAAAAATTCTAGGTTGATTCCAACAAGTCTAAATATTCATCTCTGGCAAATTATGCCGGAATAGAAAATTATAGGGTGATCTTTGTGATAGATGGAGGTTATGTTTGAAGTCTAAAGAATTCCAAAGAATTTATGAGGGAGGAATGTGACATTCTCTTTTTGCCCTCCTGCACATAATGCTGCGATTCCTATGGACTAAATGAGGTTAGGTTCTCCTCTTTCCGGAAGCCAAAATTGAAATCCAGAAAAATATTCCGGAAGAGAATATATAGCGTAAACTGGGAAATGACCGGGAATTTTGTTCACCGGGAAGAAACCGGGAAATGACCGAGAATTTGATTCATTGACCGGGATTTTTCTCTCGAATGTACTAATATGCATATTAAAAGTGGTTTATCATATATTTTATTGTTCTAATTCTGATTTGGAACAGGGAATTTTCTAAAAGAATCATAATTCCGAGTTGGGGCACGGGGTTTCAGTAAAGAATTATAATTTCGCCGTTGAGAAAAGGAGTTTTGTAAAATATTTATAATTCCGAGTTGTGACAGGGAATAAATAAAATAAATATAACAAAATTCACGTAAAGAATAACAATTATTCTGACTTGGAACAAGGAATTTTCGAAAGTAATAATAATAATAATAATTTTTATTTTGGGACAGGGATTTTAGCAAAGCATTTTCGAAAAGAATTATTATTCTAAGAAAAAACTGGGCATTTCCGTAAAAAATTATAATTTTCATTTTAGGTTCACTTTAGATTTTAGAACAGAAAATTTCGTTAAGAATTATAATTTGACTTGGAACAGGGAATTTTTTACATGGAACGAGAATTTTTTAAAAGAATTTTAATTCTGATTTTGAAGAAGGAAATTAAAAAAAATTCCTCTTCCAAATCAGAATTCGTCACAATTTGAAAGTTCCCTATTTTAAAGTTTCGAAAAAGGAAGTTACTATATTTCTCAATTATAATAGAAAATTTTGTAAATAAATATAATTCTGGTGTGCAATAGGGATTTTTTGAAATTAATTTAATTGCGACTTGGTATAGGGAATTTTCTAAGAGAATTATAATCCTGGGCTCGGACGGGGAATAAATAAACTAAATATAAACAAATTTCTGTAAAGAATTTTGATTTTGACTAGGACAGGGAATTTCATAAGGAATTATAATTTTGTTTTTGAACAGGTAATTTTTGACATGTAATCGGAAATTTGGGAAAATAATTTGAATTCTGATGTATAAATGGGAATTCACGAAAACAATCCCTGTTCCAAGCTGTTATTCGTCACATTCTGAGGGTTTTTTGTTCTAAATCAGAATTTTTTAAAATTTAAAAATCCTTTTTTTTTGCAAATCGAACTTTGCCAGAATTTAAAACTTTCTTCTCACAAATTTTATAAACAGGGGGAGCTACTATGTTGTTGAATTATAATAGAAAATGTCGTAAATATGTACATATAATTCTGGCTTGGAATAGAAAATTTGTGGAAATAAATATAATTGTGACTTGGAACAGGAAATTTTCGTAAAGAATTATAATGTTTACTTTGGGACAGGGAATTTTAGTAAACAAATTTCTAAGAGAATCATAATGTTGAGATAAAACTGCGAATTTCCGTAAAGAATTATAATTTTCATTTTGGGTTCACTTTAGAACATAAAGTTTAGTTTCGTTAAGAATAAAAATTTTTACTTTAGGACAGGGAGTTTCCGTGAAGGATTTGTAATTTGACTTGGAACAGAGAACTTTTGATATGGAACGAGAATTTCGGAAAATAATTTTAATTCTGATTTAGAAGAAGCGAATAAAAGAACCCCCTTATTAAATTCAGAATTATAATCCTTTTACAAAATTCTCTTTTCCAAATCAGGATTATAATTCTTATGACCAAAAATTATCTGATGTTCCAACTCAGAATTATAATTTTTCTTCAAAATTCCGTGTTCCAAATCAAGAATCTTTGAATTCTTTTAAAATGTTTAGAAGTCTCTTGAAATCTTTAAAAATCGTTTGAAATCATTTAAATCTTTTGAAAATTTCTAAATTGACCGGCAAAAATTAACGATTGACCGAGGAAAAACCGGGAAATGACGGAGAATTTATAATTATCCATCGGGTGAACACTCTGATTATACATATATTTACAGACGTTTTAAATTTTTGAGCTACATACATAAACGGTTCAATTTTATTTTTTAAAGGAAAAATTACATGTGATTTTGGTATTAATTCGTTTATTAAGTGTCTGATTCAGACAGTAAAGCTTTCTTCTCAATAAAAAAAGCTCTTATCCTATTCTCGTAGAAGATTGGACTCGAGAGTGAAGACAGGAAAAATTCTACCACATAATGATTAGAACTAAGCTAAATCTGACCTGGATATCTCCAAGTAATGTTCTCGGAATAACCGGCAATTTAGGAATATGTTACCAGAATAACTTTAAGCCCGAAATAAGTCTTTAGTCCCAACTGAAACTTGATATTTTCAAAAGAAAAGTCTACTATTATGTTAAAAGTATTTTAGTTAGTGCAACTCATTATTTTAATTACTAATTCAAAAAATATTATTTCTTATGATTTCGAAGTTTCTTAAATATCCGAATATTATTCGTCTTTTTTCAATTTTCTTATCAGCCTTTTTCAAATTAATCATCTTGAAAGAAACCACAATTTTATTTTTCGTGAATTTTAGAATTCACATTTATTTTGTAGGTAGTCATCTTACATTTATTTATTAAGTGATATTTATTTTTCTCAGGACATGTATACCATATTCTAGTAAGTTTTTGGCTGATGGACACGCATCCAAACAATGCACTATATGCAACGTGACGGCGATAGCTGACATTAATATCAAAGTGTGCATGTATCTGGATCATAATGACAAAATATATTTGTTATATTTACACGACTGGATTCCTGAAGGTGAAAATGATTTTTTTTACCTAAAACCTAGACAATTTTTGTTCTCTTATATAATGTAGAAGCTCATCCATATCCACTTCAACGTAAGTCAAATGAATTTCGTATATTTTTAAGTTTAAGCTTCCTTTTAAATTCAGAATATCTCTCTTCTTTGGGAATTACAAACTTAAAGTTATTTTTATTATTCAGAAATATTAGAATTAAACTTTTTCTGAGTAATTTTAGGTCCTCATTTTGTTAAAAGCGAACCTTAGGAAAATTAAAGCAAACAAAAAATGATTTCTGTTGGACTTTTGTTTTTGAAATTAAAAGAAATTCTTTTTCTTTCAGTATCAAATAGTATATTGTCCGACAAGTGCGCAAAGTAGGTGATTAATACGAGTTCGATTTCATGTGAAACTGTTAGGTGTGCACGAATAAATTCTGCCATAACATTTGATAATCGGGCACTTTGCGCACGCTACATAGACACGAGAAACCGAACTTCGCACGCATTTCTTTCAAGAAATAATTTCTACGATTTTTTATTATTTTTTTTTTATTTAAAAGGGATCTATAAATCTAAATTCCTTGAACTGCTAAATTTCTTAAAAAGTTGAAATGTAGGTTTTTAATACAAGAGATAAATTAAAACATATAATGTTTATGAAAACAAACTGCTTTTGCAAGGTGGTCACGTAATTATCTAGTGTTACTCTACCATCGGAAATTGTCGGTACGACCAGCGCGAGTACTATTAAAAATCACTGCTGACTTTACGCGACATTATCTTTGAAATCTGATCTTCAATTTAAGCCAATAAAACTTGAAAAATCTTCATGGGTTCCCGAGAAATGACTAATTATGTCCAACTGTGTCTGCGTTAAGTTTCAGTCGGCAAATACCGCTGTCGGCCGCGAGAGCGGTGATCGCCGAGAATTTCTGGAATTTTGTATCTCATCTTCAACTCGTGCTATAACTTAGGAAAGTTGTATTAAAAATCTGAGATTCACACCGCGCAATCTTTAAAATTATGTTTTAAATTCAAGCTAATAAAACTTACAAAATCTGTACGGATTTCCGAGATATGACTAAAAATGTCCAAGCGTGTCTGCGTCGAGTGTCAGTCGGTGATGACTGCTGCCGGCCGGCCTCGTTGCTTAAGCCGACTGAAACTGGACGCAGACACACGTGGACATTTTAAGTCATTTCTCGGGAACCTATCAAGATTTTTAAAGTTCTGTTGGCTTAAATTAAAGATGAGATTTCAAAGATGGCGTCGCGTAAATTTTTAATTTTTTCTGTAACTTTCCTAGGTCATGCTACGAGTTGAAGTCGAAGAACAAAATTCGAGAAATTCTTGATTTTCTTTTTAAACTTCTCACGTGATGTATCCTCTTCAATAATTCAGAAATATCCTTACTGGGGCTCAGAAGACGCAGAATTGGATAAGCTTTCCAACCATTTTTTTTGTTAAATCTCTATCTCTTTTTTGACCGAGTTATCGTGGTTCAAATTTGGCAGTGATTTCTGATAGTGCTCGTGCTGGTCGCACCTAGAGTTCTTAAATGACCAAGAATTTATGTTGAGCAAATGCTCTCGAGCATATGCTCAGCATTTAGACTCGAACAAAGCATTTATAGAGCATTTGAGAGAATTTAAAGCATTTATTGTTTGAACAAATATATATCATGATTCATACAAATATTTTTTTAAAAATGCGCTCTAGAGTAAATTAAACATATACTTGTTCAAAATTATTTACTGTTTGATGCAAAAAATATGTTTTCTATTACTTTAACTTCTTTGATCATTTGAATTTAGCGCCCTTTCTAATTTGAGGCGATACATTTTCCCGCGAAGTTTAAATTATGTAATTATCATCTGAGTATTTTTTAATCAGTTTAGCTATTTCAACGATAACAGTTTGAAACAAAACGTAAAATGTAAACAAAAAGACATTCTTGCTATGAAAATTAATGAAAATAGAAGATACGATTTTTTAATTCCTAATTCAAAATGCTTATAAATTCTCATTGAATTCTCAAAGCACATAAAGGTCAAGCATATTTTCGAGCATATTTTCGAGCATATTCGCATACTCGTGAGAATTTCTCCGAGCACTTGAACGAACTTGACGATGCATCCGAAAGCGCGTATGGTGTAGAAAGACCCATCCTCTATCGTACCCTACCTTGTTATAATTATTAAACTTTGTCTACCCTTTTCTCGAAAACTATCACTCGAAGGCTTAAAATTAATAAAACATAAAATGTGCATTTCGATAAGATCAACAACTTTTGTCGAAAATATTTTTCGAAATTCCCATTATTTATGGAAATAAATGGGAAACCCCATGATTTTATACGTTTTTTAAATGATTTTTGTCACAGGGGGGGGGGGCGTGAAGGCACTTCTGTAACGGATCACAGAAATAGTTTAGATCACATAGGTTTCCCTTTCCAGCGTCTAATGGGGTGCAGAAAGGCACCCCTGTGATGGGTAACAGTAATACCTTAAGAAATATGAAACGTTTCTGATTTCCCACTTCAACTTCGAAAATCCCGAAAACTGTTACTCATAGGCTAAAAATTCATGTAACATAAAATGTGCATTTTAATGAGATCTACAACTTTCGTCTGAAATATTTTTGGAAATTTCCATTATTTATGGATATACATGGAAAAAACATGATTTTATACGTTTTTCATGGTTTTTCCCATGAAAATGAAAATTTGCGCCAATTTTCACTATCATCTTCGTAATCAGCGCGTCAAAATACATAAGTATACGTAGTTTCAAAAAAATCGGAGGCTCGACACTTCCGGCCTTCCGAACCCGAGCCCGAACTCAATTGTCACACCTATGTCTTGTCTTCCCAGCCGCAAGTCTCCCTGTGGCATCTCTCGGCTGAGAAAAATTTCAAGTCTTTCTCCAAAGTGTCAAAAGTGTGGCAAGTCTCCCGAACCCAGTTTGCCACATCTGCGGCTCGTCTTCCCAG
>JAUMHM010000016.1:40745397-40762681 GCA_032362435.1 Melikaiella ostensackeni | reverse complement strand
CGCAAGTCTCCCTGCGACATCTCTCACCCAATAAAAATTGCAAGTCTTTCTCCACACACTCAATTTAAAAGGTTTTGTGGCGCGCGCGCGTGTGTGTGTGAAATAGAATATATGAAGAATTCTAGACCCTAATGCCAATTCGAAAAAACTTTTTTTTTACAGCTGACTTTATGTTCTGTCATTTTAGAATGAGAATGTGTCCTCATATTTGACTAGCTTAATTTCCTCACTATGTAAATTTTGCTAATGAAATAACATTTCTCAAAATAGTAGACATAAGGTTTCACTGAGTAAGTAGACTCTGTCCTACTATTGAAAATGGTTTTTCTCCATTCTTCAGTTCCTCATTCCAAGGAGATATCCATCTCAAAATTTAAAAATCAGACTCGTACTTTACAACTGCATGTCAGGTAAATCTGTTTCATTTGTCGTAAATGTACGAGGCTCTGTGATGTAATTCACTTTGCGGAAGGAGCAATAAATCATTTCTGATCCTCGTCAGAGATGCGTCATCCTTGACGTAAACAGTGTGCCACAGCTCTTATCTTGAACAAAAAATTTCATTGATACCATCGTGTTCCTTAGATTCCCCCAGATACCCCAGTGGATTTTATTTTGGATTCGAGTTATAAACACGCGCTGCAGAGATAATGCAGCCGCTTCAATATTGCCGATATTGTCCTAGGTTTTGATTTCTCCATTACTCGATTTCTGTCACGAAATTCTGTTGTAGCATCTTTTTATAAATTTGTTTTGGAAACATATATGTTTCACAAATTTCCTTCCTAGAATTCAAGATCACGACCGGACTTTTTCACGATTTTTAAATACCGTTCGGCTTAAGAGTTGAATGATAGATGACACAAATCTTAGAAATGGGGAAATGCCGGGCATAAACAGTGAGCCATTATACAATGAGTCACTCTTCGTCGATCAAAATCTGTTTTTTTTATATTGTTTTTTCCTCAGTTTTCTATCAGAATCGAATCTGGGTTATATAACATTTAATCAGAATGAACGTTTCCACAATCTCTACCAAATTTTTGTTTTCTTTCAAATGTTGAATTGTTTGTGACTCCTAGGGAATATGTGTCACATGGTGTCTACTGACATGGAAAACCTGGAATTGTTAGGGAATTTTCATATACCTGGAAAAACCTGGAAATGTCAGGGAATTTTTTTTTTAAATCAGGGAATTTTTTCCAGCGTGCTAATTTTTTTTTAATTGTAGTATAAAATTAAATAACAATGACTTCTTATTTGTAAAAGTAACTTTTATAGTACTGGATTTATACTGATTTAAATCAAACTTGTTTTTATCATTTTCACTATTCTCAGGAAAATATCTTTTTTCAAAATATGAATATGTTAAATATACACTAAATTTCATGTATGAAGATAAAATAAAAATTTGTTTGAATTATTATTCAAATTCATGTACTTAAGGAAAAAATTTAATAAATGATTAATTATGTTTTTAGCATCATTAGTTTATTTAGTCATGCGGTGATGATAATTAATGTATTTATGAATATCCTGTAAAATAGTTGAATTTTAGACTAAAAAGATGAAGTTTCAACTCAATTGAAGGAATTTTCAACAAAAACAATGAATTCTTAACGAAAAATGTAATAGTTTATATTTCAACCAAAAACATTCAAATTTTAATCAAATGCAGTTGAATTCAACAAAAAAAAACGATTTTTTATAAAATAGTTAAATCCTCAACTGAAACATATTAATTATCAACCAAACAGTTGCCATTGTAACCAAAAAGATTAATTTTCTACTAAAAAAGACGAATTTTCAACGAAATACATAAATTTTCAACCAAATAGTTGAATTTCCTACTATAAAAGATCAATTTTAAACCAAAAATGGAACAGTTAGATTTTAAGTATAAAAAAATCATTTTCAAGCAACAAAAAAAAAAACAAATTTCCATCAAATTAGTTGAATTTTCTTCCAAAAAGATAAATTTTCAACCTGAATGATGAATTTTCATCCAAAAAAGATGAATTCTCAATGAAAAATGTAATAGGTGATATTTCAGTCAAAAACGTTTTTAATTTGAAATCAAAAACATTTGAATTCAACCAAGAAAGACAAATTTTCGACAAAAATGTTCATTTTCAGCCAAATAAATGAATTTTTAACGGAATAGTTGAATTTCCTACCAAACTGTTGAATTTTTATCTCGAAAGTATGAATTTTCAACAAGAAAGTTAATTCTTAACCAATTAGTTGAATTTCCAACAACAAAGTTGAATCCTCAACCAAAACAGATTAAATTTGTACCAAAAAGTTGTATTTTTAACCAAGAAAGTTTTTTCGTCATGAAAGAAAAAATATTCAACTAAATTGTTGAATTTTCAAGACAAAAAGACGAATTTCTTCCGAAGCAGTTGAATTTTCAACTCGAAAATATTAATTTGCAACAATAAAGTGAATTTTGAACCAAAATCTTAAATTTTTAACCAGATGGTTGAAAATTCAACCATTTCGTTAATCTTCTGCTAAAAAGTTGCATCTTTAACCAAAAAATATGAAGTTTCTACTGAAGGAGATGAATGTATGAATCAGAACGACGAATTTTCAACAAAAGAGTTGAATTTTGAGCCCAAAAATATGAATTTATAACAAAAAAATTAATTTTCAACCAAATAATTGAATCTTCAACGAAAACAAATGAATTTTTAATCAGTGATTTGCATTTTTAACCAAAAAAGATTAAACTTTTACCAAGTTTTAAATTTTTAATCCAGAAAGACAAATTTTCAACAGAAGAGTTGAATTTTCTACCCGAAAATCTGAATTGTCAACAAAAAAGTTAATATTAAATCAAACACTTGAATTTTTTACCAAAGAGATGAATTTAAAATAAAGTAGTTGAATCCTCAACCAAAAAAGATTAATTTTCAACCTAATAGTTGAGTTTTTCTACTAAACGGTTGAAATTTCAAGCAAAAAATGTGAATTTTGTACAAAATGGTGGAATTTTTAACCTGAAAATATGAAGTTTCAACAAAAAAGGTAATTGTCGACCAAACACTTAAATTTGGAATCAAATATATTAATTTCAACCAATTAGTTGAATTTTCTACCAAACTGTTGAAATTTCAAGCCAAAAATACGAATTTTGTCCAAAAAAGTTAATTATTTTACCCGTTTAGATATTTAAAAGAACTTCAAAAACATTATTTATAATAAACTTGCGAAATTGTATGCATGTTCCTATTTTTTTATGTTAATTACTGAAAATTTATTCATTCACAAGTGGATTATAAATTTAGGTTATTCCAGTTCTATGTAATGCTTTGAATTTAAAAGATTGTAATATCGATTGCTTAAAAAAATGCAGTACTTGATACTTGAATGGCTTCTTAATAAGAAAAATTATACCTGGAAAAATCTAGAAATACCTATGAAAAAAGAATGGAATTGTCGACAATTTTTTTCTAGTATTCGAGTAGACACCCTTGTATTTTAGGAATGAATGTTGGGAATGATTTGTTAAAGCTTCTGATATAAAAATATAAGAAAGATAGCTCCTATTATTACTAATTGTATATTATCACTTACTATATATTTTGTATTTTCATGAATATTGTTTAATTTTTCTTTCAGTTCCGCAGATTACTCAAGAGGAAAAAGCGTACAGCAGGTGATATCAGACAAGTCTAAAAAAAAGGAAGAATCTAAGAAAAAAAGCCAGTCTCAGAGGGGTTCAAAAATTCATAGCTTAGCTGACGAAAATGGAATTTGTCGTGATATTGACATCAGGAACGACGTCAAATATTTCGAAGTAATGAAGGATTGTATAGTGATTGAAGGTTACCTGCAGATCGTCCTAATAGAAAAATTCGAGGAAAAGGATTTCGAGAATTTTACGTTCCCAAAACTTCGTGAAATTACTGGATATCTTTTGCTCTATCGAGTCACCAGTCTCAAAAGTTTTAATAAATTATTTCCCAACCTCTCAGTCATCAGAGGAAATACTCTTCTGACGGATTATTCATTCGTGATATACGAACTACAAAATTTGCAAGAGGTAAGTATTTTTTTAATTTGGATAACATTGTAGTCGTCCATCCTTTAGGAAAACAAGCGGGTAGTCTCAAAGTCTATTTTTGATTTGTGAACTTTTTGAGTGTTCCTTTTTAGTACACAAAAAATTTTCATAAGAAAGTTGCAACTTTTCCAATTTTTAAAATTATGAAAATTTAGAGCTTTAAAAGAAGAATCATGAAATTAGAAAGCTAATTCAGCTTGAAAATAAAAAATAAAATAGATAATCAACCTTTTTTTTGAGATATTTGTAAAAATGAAAATAAGCACGAGTACAGATTTATTTCATTTCACGTAAAACTATTTCGCATTTCCACTTTTTTGTTCAATAAGTATTTGAGACCTGCATTTGAAAAGGAAACTTTAGCCGTGAAAAATCTATACCAATATCGTAATGCGCCGTCAGGAATTAGAGGACAAGTCAAGGATTAGTTGTATGTTACTTCATATCCTTGATATCAATCATGATGCAGGCACCACGTACGATCAATCTTGGAGTGCAAACGATTGTACCAATTGCCTTTCCCACGCGACATAAAATCGATCAGTCAGTTAGAATTGTTTGTCAGACCCATTTGACCACCGGGTCAATTGGCGTTAACCAATTAACTAAATGAACCGGGCATCTAACCTGCAACCGACCTCTGACTCTTGCTTTTCGTTCTAATGAACAAGACATTGTTGTTTACAGATTGGCCTGCAAAAATTGACCCAGATTTCTAGAGGCGGCATACGCATTGAGAAGAATCCTTCTTTATGTTATACTTTTACTCTCGACTGGGACGCTATCGTCGTAGCTGGTGAAAAAACTATCAAGGATAACAAAAATGAGTCCTCTTGTCCTGGTAAGCATCGCAGAAAGAGATTTTTATAACACTCTCCATCATTTTGGACTATTTTCATGCCTGTGGTGTGGGACCACCAACTTGCTTCTCGATCGGTTGGAGTAAAACGTACTTTCTACTCCCTAGGGAGTAGAAAAATGACAACGAAAAAATGTGGCTTATAATCAGCTTAGTGTGTGAAGAACGTGTTGGTGACAGCCATGCATTTTTAAAGGTTGATATCTGTAGCAGGGACAGTATAGCAAAAGTGACGCCGCCCGCGCAGGTTTTTGGAACTGGCAAAGGTAAACGAGCATTTCGTATGTCAACTGTATGGTATGTCAACAGTATGTCAACTGGGTGGCCATAGGTGTTGCTTGGATTACTGGTTTTGTGCACTTTCTGGCCCTTTTATGCCGACTCGAAAAGCAAGATTGTGTAACTGATCCACATTCATGAAAAGTGCCCAAATATAAGGAGTGTTAAAAAAAGTGTATGACTCGTCACTTGGGAGAGATCTTTCCCAAATGATACAATATACTATTCTAATTTTTATTGGGGGTGTAAACGATGCTTCATTTTAATGGAAAAATTGCGTATGCAGAAGTATTTTTTGCTTTTGAAATCAAAAGTACACTGAAAAGAAACTTTTTATACAGCAGATGTTTTTTTTTTTTAGTATAAATCGATGGGTCCTAAAAGAAAGTACGTAACTCAAGCGTTCGGTAGAAACTACGTACTTCGCGCACTCTATACTAAGTATATAGAAATTTCTATATACTTAGTACGAGGTACGTAGTTTCCATCCGTCAGTCTGAGTTGCGTACATTCTTTTAGGGCCCACCGAAATATTGGTTTAATTTTAAAAAGTTTTTGTCATTTGTGTCTTAATAAAATTAGTATTCCATTTTTCAACTGAAATTGTAAATCTCAAAAAAGAAGACTGAGAAGACTCCCTGTATGAACTATAGTTGAAAAAACTAGATCAAAGAGCATTGTCGGATCTGAAAATGCAAGCCTATTTAACGGAGCTATAAAATCACCATTATTTTCAATAATTTACAACTAAATACTAGGTGGCTGTAATTGAGTCCGACATTTACGTATATTTGCGACTTGCAAACCGTTTATTCACTAATTTTTACCAACGTAGTGTTCATAGATTGTATATTCAAAGTCGACCTACCAGCACAGACATGCAGTGATGAATTTTATAATACTTATCGCAGTATTTGCATTCGTAATAAGGCCAAGAAGACCGCAGAGTCATTCCTTGATTTCTTACCTTCACATTCGGTATCTACAGAAGTGAGCAATAATAAATCTCTTGAGTTCATACAAAGTGTAGGCTACAATGAATTATTCTAATCTTACCATTTTTACCATCTCTAGAGTTTTCTTTATCTAATTGTGTTCCATTTCTGAATTTCTGCTTCCTGATACTTGTCCTTCGAAACATTCATTCCTCAAGATTACATGAATCTTTCATAGTATAAAACAGGAATTAGTACCTTACCCGTTGTATCACAAAATCAATTGCAAGCCAATGAAACTCGTTCGAGGCTGACAAAAATTCTTTGCCTCTAGTGAAAAGGTATCTGCTTTATTCCAGTTACGTACTGGCATCATTTGCAATTAATAATTCTTGTCATAATTTTTTGTTGTGAAGTTTTCTTCGTTATTTTCTCCAGATTCGTAAAGGGATTTAAAATGAGTGCTTCGGCTTAGATTTTTTAAGGGGCAAATTCTAAGCCTGTGCGAAAGAAGATGTGAAAAAAACGTTACTAAAACAAGATTCAGAACATTACTTATCAGGTCAGCGTCTTAAAATCGTGTTTGTAATTTTTAAGGATGTTCTCAATGTCCCGGCGGACACTGTTGGGGTGCACAACTCTGCCAAGAAACTCACAAGCCTAAATGTCATCCCCAGTGCCTCGGAGAGTGTAAGGGTCCAACTGAAAGTGATTGCTTCGTCTGCAAACGCTATCAACATAATGGAAAGTGCATCGAAAAATGTCCGGCCGATTTGTAAGTATCGTTTGAAATCTGAGGATTTGTAATATGTGTTTTCTTACGTTCTTTTTCTAAATTTTGTCTTCATTTCCAGATACTCTTATATGTCGAGAAGATGTATCTCCAAAATTAAGTGCTATAATATGAATACTTCGACAATTCGAAAGACCTCCGAAGAGAAAATGCATAAATGGCGTCCCTTCAATCAGTCTTGCGTGGTACATTGTCCAGATGGCTACGAGGACACTATCGACGAAAATAAGGTAAGCTTAAGAACTTCTATAATTAATACTTCAAAAAACAATCGTTCTACTCAGTTTCCTTCTTATAACTGTTCTTGTTTTGGTACTTCTTACAGATGACAATTTGTGGGAAGTGTAACGGACTATGTCGTAGAGAATTCCGGGGAGCGATTATTCACCACATATCCGATGCGCAGGCATTCCGTGGTATAGCGATGGTGAAAGGTGCGCTGGAATTTCAAATCCGAAGCGGAAATCCGAATATCATGAACGAATTGACAGAGGCGTTTGGTGAGATCGAAGAAATTACTGATTACCTCAAAGTAACCCATTCTTTTCCTATCAACGATCTGGGGTTTTTTAAGAAACTAAAAGTCATCGGGGGCCAAAAATTGGACATCAACAATTCCAGTCTCGTCATCCTAGACAATCCAAATCTCTCGAGTTTATTCGGAAAGAATCAACAGATCAAAATCCTCAATGGGAGGCTTTTCTTTCATTACAATCCCAAACTTTGTTTACAGACGATCTACGATTTCAGTCGAATGGTCGGCATTCCAGATCCAACAGAATTAGAAGTACAACCAGAGTCTAACGGAGATAAGGTGGCCTGTGAAGTCGTAGCGATAAACATGACTGTCAGTGACAAGGGTCCAGATTATGTGAAACTTAAATGGAACAGCTATACGCCCCACGCAAGTCAGCGTCTTTTGAGTTACCTTTTGAACTACATCGAAACAGAGACTAGGAACATGACCTATGAAGGAAACTCGTGTGGCAACAACACTTGGCAGATCAAGGATGTTAATCCAGAGGTTAATCGGGACGGGAATTCGCCGAAGGAAACGACGGTATCGAAAGTGATCGGAAATTTGAAACCCTATACAAGGTACGCAGTTTACGTGAAGACTTTTACTGCCAGAGGTAGGGGTAAGGATAAGTATAAGTATAAAGGTGCAGAGTTGATCGACGAAGCTCGGTCCGCGAGAATCGTCGGTCAGTCGAAAATAATATACTTCCGAACGTTAAGCGACATACCATCCGTCCCTACGAATCTAGTCTCTTCTCCCGTAAGTTACAGCGAAATACAGGTCAAGTGGAGTCCACCCGAGGAGCCAAACGGTCCCATCGCTTACTATATGGTTTCTGGGTTCATAAGATCCGACGACGAAGAACTCCCTTTGACCAGAAATTATTGCGAGTTTGGTTTAGTCCCTGAAAACGAAGCCGAAGCCGTAGAAGCTCCCGAAATCACAATTGAAACAACTATTGTCGATTCACCTTCTTGCTGTTCCAAAAACTCCGAGACCAAAGTAGTTAATTCCAAGAAGTTTGAGATATTTTGCCACGAAAGTATGACCATAGATTACTTGTCACCAGGAAAGAAGAGTTATTGTCGTTCTGAGAGACATGGACTCGCAGACCCAGGGTTCCGCGAATTTTACAATGGGAGTTATTACAGTTTTGTCTTCAACGTCAGCGCACTTAGCAATTCCTATATGCTCCGAGAGTTACGTCATTTTAGTACTTACACCATTTCCGTTGCGGCTTGCGGTCACACACTCGAAAATGGAACACAAATGTGTTCTCCAATTGAATATACCACTACTCGAACGGGCAAACGACCTGATGCAGACAACGTGCGGAATGTTAGAGCTCGAGAGAGGACCCGCGGTAACAGCAGCTCGGTTATTGTTTCCTGGGATCCTCCCAAGTATCCGAACGGAATCACTGTTTCGTACACCATCGAGTACATCAACACCGACGTGAAGGATGCCAAGAAGGTCGCCGAATGTGTACCGATGATGAGTTACAGACAGAGACGTGGAACGCACGAAATCAGAGATCTGAGCCCCGGAAGATACAGCTTGAAAGTGCGTTCCACTTCCCTGGCAGGCGATGGCGAATTCTCTGAAGCAGTCAAAGTTTCCGTAAGTGTGAAGGAAGACAACTCCACAATCATCGCGATACTTTTGCCTCTCGCCCTTTTCCTCGCGATAGGTGTCTTCGTTTTCCTGCTTTTCAGGAGCCACCAAAAGAAGAAGACTCAAGAGAGACTAATAGCGAGTGTAAATCCAGATTACATGGATGCTAAATATATAGTCGATGGATGGGAAGTCCCGAGAGAAAACGTTCAACTACTTGAAGAATTCGGCCTCGGAAATTTCGGCATGGTCTATCGAGGTCACCTGAAGCGAAATGGAGACGAAGACGTGGAGGTGGCGATAAAAACGATTCAGGAAACTGCGAGCGAGCGGGAGAAGAACGAATTCCTGAACGAGGCCTCGGTGATGAAAAATTTCTCGACCTTCCACATCATCAGGCTCTTGGGTGTCGTCTCCATAGGCACTCCTCCTTTAGTCATCATGGAGTTGATGCATAACGGAGACCTTAAAACTTATCTGCGTAAGATTCGCGATACTCAGAACGTGCCTGACACTTCCAGGATTGTGAGAATGGCTGCTGAGATAGCGGACGGAATGGCTTACCTTGAATCTAAGAAATTTGTGCATCGTGACTTAGCTGCAAGGAACTGTATGGTCTCGAGGGAATTAGTCTGTAAGATCGGAGACTTCGGAATGGCTCGAGATATTTACGAAACCGATTACTACAAGGTTGGACAGAAGGGACTGTTGCCGATAAGGTGGATGGCACCGGAAAATCTCTGCGATGGAGTTTTCACTTCGGATTCTGACGTATGGTCCTACGGCGTTGTCCTTTATGAGATTCTCACGCTTGCCGAGATACCTTACCAGGGGTTTTCTAATGAGGAGGTGCTACATTTTGTGCTTCATAAAGGGACCTTAACGATACCACGACATTGTCCGGATCATATAATGAAGTTGATAGAGAAGTGCTTCAAATGGAAGCCAAATGAGAGGCCCACTTTTATGGAGATTGTCGCGGAGTGGGAACCGTTTTTGGGACAGGACTTTTGCGAGAAGTCGTTCTATCATTCTGACGCGGGCGTGGAAATTCGACAGCTTGGTATCAAGAAGGTTTACCAAACCGCAGCGCCAATTCGATTGCATTGGGGGAACGAAACTGCAAGGTGGGTGAGGGATTTTGAGGACAATGTTACGCTCTTGGATCAAACGAGGGCAGGGACCAGCAGGGGACGGATCTTCAAAAACGGCTTCCAGCACTTTGGTAACGTACCAAACTTAGAGGATGTACCGTTGGATCGGTGAGATTTGCTGAGTCATTCTCTCCCCAAGACTGGCTCTTATAGTGTATAAAATGGTTTGTAGAAGACTTATGTACAAACGATACTCAGGGCAACGCGATAAGCATCAGCACCGATCTTGGCAAAAAAAAGTATACATTGAATCGGTTCCGGTTATATACGTGTCCTATTTTTTCTCAGCGGACCAAACTCACATTTCTATGAAAGTCTGAACTTAAGTGGTTTTTCTAGCCGCAGTACCTGCGAAATTATTCGTCTAGAGGTGAATTTCCCTCTTCCGAAAGTGTATCTACATATGCAATGTTCAAGTATACGGAATTAATTTTGGAATTTATATTAAAATGCAACATTATGCAACGGCTAGTTCATAAGTAGGGTTAATTAATTGGCTCCGAGGTGGCCTCGTTTTTTTCAGAGGTTACAAAAACCATTTTTTTTAATGAAGTACCAATCGGTCTTCAGAGTGTTGGACTACGTCGCAATAATTCTGGACTTGTACAGCGGAGAATAGATAAAAAAAGCAAAATCATTCCTACGCTTGTTCGCTTGAGTCTATAAGAAGAAGAAAAAACGAGACCACCATAAATGGACCTTTACACCACAGTTCTTTGTCCGAGCACGTTTTTGCTCGGACTGCCAGGTACAATTGATGAAAGTTATACTCGGTAGCGGTCCTTACCGCAAAATAGACTATTAATATCATTCAATCAACAATGCAATATGTGTATAGATGTATAGTCGCTTATCGAACACGAAGAAAGACACGGTTTCAAGTGTAGCTCAATGTGGCGTTTTTTACGCTAATTGATCTACAGAACCGTTCAAAGAGACACGTAAATATTAGTCAAATTTTTTAGACATGGTAAAAGCAATCCTTTTGGCTGGAATCTCGACAATAGTGCTGCTGAAATGAGCTTTAACTAGGAAAGACACGAGCAAAAATATAAAAAACTTGAAAAATAATTATTAAATGTCCACCGTTTATAGAAAAATTGTAACTCTCTATACTAGTAAAAGAAAATCGTTTATCGATGGCAGCGTTGCTCGAGCATTAGATAAAATTTATTGATTATTAGCCAATTTAACATTGAAGCTAGTCTGGCCACCGGTTCATAATTTTATTTTAACTAGACAAGTCACAGAAGGATGATAATTTTTGATTGCTTGTGTTTTTTGTTTCATCTTGAACATAGATTGAACATTGAATTATTAAAGCTATTTATCTTGTGCCAAGACTCTAGTTATAAAATATGCAAAGAGTATTCTATTGTAATATAGTGTAATATTTGTACAGAAAGTATCTAGTAAGCAAAGAAATACATACAATCAACACTTCCTACAACGGTTCAAGGTAAATATCAGAATTCGTAATTCTTATTTCGACTGCTCATATTCGAAAGGCAATAAATAAATTTGTGTTTACTTAATTTTGAAGATTTGCCTAACGGCTATTAATGGCTGTATAAACATCTTGGTGCCTGATTAACCTCATCACGAAACTCATTTGTAAAGCGTACTTATGATTATGAGGATTGCAATGATTTAATAGTTGACTAGGTGTCTAATTAAAATGTTGAAGCAGTAACGTAACCACATTATGTACCGGAATTGGCCAGGCTCAAACATTAAATTAATTAATTAAAAAAATTATTCGTTATGTATTCAACTCGACAAAAATAGTCTGCAATCTTGTCTCTTTCAGGGCTAACGCGATTAATGACTAAAAAACCATTTCCGTCTGTTTAGCAACTTATCTTTACTTCGCTATGAAAATCGAATTTTTCACACACAACTAAACCATATATACAGTATAACATATACATGAATATATTTATATGGTAAAGTACGCACACACAACACGCCCTGTAATTATTATAACTTCCTAAGAAATTAGTCAAACGGGTAATTATTGTTATAAGATAATAATAATAATTATTATTATTATGAGCAAAGCATCACCGAATGGGTACTGTCATTGAAAATCAGTAGAGCAAGTATTTTTAATAACCGAACTGTTGAAATGTCGATTTAATTTATTGGAAATAATTCAGGCTTTACTGCTGTTTGACAATTTCGCTTTCCCCTCAACGCATGACATTTCTGATATCGTCAATTAACAGCAATTTTAATCAAAAATCAATTTACACCAATTTGATGTGTACCCTTCATAGTCAAAAGTGCAATTTAGGTCCTAATTTCATTTATTTATTGCAATGCCAAATGTCTGCGTTTTGGCTGAAAGTGAAAATGTTTCGTGATCATATTCTGCAGTCATTTTCTTGTCTATAATGAGAATTAAATTGCATGAGCTTCGTGCAAAAGTTACGAGTTTAAGCTTTTTACTAAAAAAAAAAAAAAAAAATCCTGTAATTAGAAAAATGTAGAGACTCAGTGTGTATAAAACAAAAGATACGCATTTCGTTTCTCACAAAACTGTCAAAAATCGGTGTAATAATGTAATATATATTGTACATTCGAGTGTCCATAAATCTATAACTAATTATAAGTAATTAATATTTAAACGTGGCCACTGAGTGCCTTACGGCAGGAAGTCGATTTATGTTAAATTTAATACTTTACGTGAATGTGAAAGAAAAATATGTGCAACAAATACGTACACGTATGTGTATGAGCGTCGCGTGACAGCACGGACGTGAACGTATGTTACACAAATTCGCTGTGTCACGTGTAAGTTTTATACGTACGCAGACCAGTCGAGTGTATGTACAATGCCTTATGAGCATTAGGGTGACCCAAAAAAAGAAATTTTTTTTTTTTTGTTAATCACTCATCTCCTAAACTTGTTCCATTTCATTAAAAAAAAATACAATAAATAATATAGAACCGAATGAGTTTACGCTTACCCTGAAAGGGATTTGGCTTAATGGTACAATAACAATGAAAATATAATAATAATAAAGGTACTGGTGCCTTAAACAGTCTTGAAATGATTAGAACTTTTAATAAAGATTAATTTCCGTAAAAATAGTAAATTTTTGACAGAAAATCCAACCCATGATACCAGACGCTAAGGAAAAAAAGTTGAACTCAATGAAAGTAACAGTGTGAAAAATGATCCTTTATAGAGGTTGAAATATCGTCTAATATTGTGCAGTTTAAGGATTTTATATGCAATTCTTTGGATCTTTTAGTACTTAAATTATTTGAAAAGATATAGGAAAGTAAACAAATTTCACGTTCGCACAAAATATGTTTCAACCCCTGTAAGTGGTAATTTTTCACGTTTAAGGGTAGTATTATTGGTCCACTTGAATCCAATTTTTTCGTCGTTAACGTCTGAATATGCATTTATTTTGTCACCAAATGGAAGACATTTAGGGGGTGAGTGATAAAAAATCATCCGGTTTTTTTTGGTCCCCTAATGAGCATACATTCGGGAATTGAGTTCCATGTGAGAATTTCCTTCTGGCTCTTTCAGATAAGCTAAATTCTGATATTACTCCAGATTGTTCAAAAATGAAGGTCCCGTTGTTATTCGGTTCAAACGAAATTGCTGCCAGATGAGCCATTTAAAATTCAGAGAAATTTTTTTTTCGACCGCAGATTAAAAGTTTATTTGTGACAAAGAAGTTTTTATTTTAGAAGCAATGTTTATTTGTGAGAAATCAAATTTTATCTGTTTTAACTGTTGATTTTCTTCAAAATAAGAAATTGGTTTTCTTTATAAATTCTTATTTGCGAATAAAAAATATATTGTTTCTCTGATTTTTATGTAAGAAGCGTTTCATTTGAAGTGAAAATATCAGGCAATCCATTTTGATAATAGAATCCTTCAAAATTTTAAAAGTTTTCAATTATTTTGATCATTCAAAAAAAAGAAGTATTTTCAACTCTTATCTATTTTCATTGAAATTTCGTACAATAAGTTGTTTTTGAAAAAAGCACGAGTTTCAAAGCTTTGTAGAGGAACAATTGCGATCTCTTCAATTTTTTCATATCACATAGTTTTTTTTTTTAAAAAACTTCAGTGTTAGTTTTAAAAAAAAAAACTTCAGTGTTTGATTTTTAGAAAAATCGCCGCATATACTAAATTTCATACTTAAAAACATTGAGCCAAAATTGCAATATATTAAAAAGTCGCATGTAATAACATCTCCAACCTTTTTTAAGAATTTGAAGCATAAGCATAAGTTTGAACCATTATACTAACGTAAAAAATCAGATATTCAATATTCTAATAAAATGTTTTCAAAATCTCACAGGACTTTTAAAATAGGAACTGTTGGTAATTAGTATGTCTGGAGTAATTTCAGGAATAAAATTCAAAATTTTCAAAAACTTCAAGTTTAAATGACAAGTTGTGGCAAAACAGATCCGACCTGTTTATTAAAGTATGATATCAGTAGACGTTGAAATTTGTCTTAAACGTATGCCAAAGAATGTATTTTACTTAAACTTCATTTCTCATTTAAATTTTTTGCCAGAGTCGTGAACATTTTTTTCAAACCTCAAACTTTCACTTAAGATGACAATTTCAAAATGATAATTTCTTTCTAAAATATCTTTCAAAATTTAGGAAAACAAATATTTGTTATTGTTTATAAAATTTTAACTTTTGACTAAATAAAAATTTGGGAAACCCCATATCCTTAATTTAAAGTACCCTATAAAAATCGGCAACTGGTTTAATTAATTTTCATAATTTTAAATTCTGTACAGGTATTTGCTATATTTTATTTTGTTTTGAATGAATGATTTCATTTCGGGAGCCTAATCTCAGGATATCTAGCGGACCGGGAAATCAGGAATTTTATTCAACCGGGATAAACCGGGAAAAAGACGGGAATTATATTTAAGACCAGGAATTTTTTCTTCTATCGCAAAATCTACTTTTTTTCCTACTTTACATTCTTTAGATTGTTTAGTCGAGAATCAGAGAGGATAATCTGATTGCTTCACGTATTGTACTCGTATATGATACCACCAAAGTTTTTCGACGATTACTTGAGTTCTTTTAATGTTAATTATATGAGAATTAAATTTTTTTCTCTTAAATACTTTTAAATCTATCAGAATCCCCCCCCCCTCCAAGGACATTGGAAAATGTGTATTATATTATATTATATTTTATCGAGGAGTTATTCACTTCTGAAATCATTTAAATCCCGCGATCTTAAAATCTTTGAAAATCAGAATTAGCTATTTAAAATTCTTGATGTCTTACTGTGACTCGATGGATCTCACTAGATCTCTCAAGGATCTTTTCAAGATTCGCGATGATTTTCGAAGATTTCAAAGATTGTCGAGATCTTCGGCGAGATTTGAAACTGATTTTCAACTATTTTTGAGTCGTTGATTCTTGAGATCTCCATGTACCTGAAGTTCTGAACGTTCAAATGAACGAAATATTTTTTCCCACTTCTATTTTATCCATAAATATTGTTTCAACTACAATTTAAAATAATGTATCATACGTTTCTCTTAATAATCTATTATTACCAATATAAATAAACAAAAATGTTAGTACTGTTTTTAGTTTACAAAGCCATCAGTAAAAATTTTCGTTCATTTGAAAGTTAAAATTCTCATTTCCATATGCTGGTTTGGGACAAATTACAAAAAGACATCTTTAAATTGTTCAGGGGGGGGGGGGCGCAGAAAAAACCGGGAATTATATTGTTATATTTAGTACAATGAAAAAAATTGAGAAAGTATGAATATTAAAAATGTCTTATAATGTTGTGCAAAATTTAAAATTCATTGCTCACATAGGTATGTTGTTCATTTTAATATCTTCACAGAGTTTTTCGATTTTTAATGAAGTTTGAGGTTTGATTAAAAAAAAAAAGTTGAATAAACTTTATTTCCAAGAAGTGTTGATAGATTGTATGTATTAAAATATACAAAGAGAGGCATGAAAATCTTGTTGCCATATCTTGTCATCCAAAGCGTGACTTTGCCTGGTTGTTAGAGGAATAAATGACCTGCAGACTTCCAAGAAAGCTCAAACCACTTTCATCCGGACACATGTTCCCATTCTGCGGTGTCTTTAGTGTCTTTACACGAGTAATAGTTATTATGTAGTACAATTGACCCAAACGCTGCATTTCCTTGAAACTTGAGGGATAGAAAACCCGAAACAAAATGAAATGAAATAAAACTAGTGATGTGCAAAATAATTCGACTCGACTCAGAATCGAAAAAATCCGATTCGACTCAGTGCGTTAGTCATGAGTCGAATTTTCCTAACTGACTCAAGCTGTGACCGAGTCGAAAAAATTCGAAATTTCGAACCGAGCCAGCAGTTTAGATTGAGTCGAATTCTATTGAATCGACGCATAAGACAAATAATAAATGAATCGATTTTTGGGATTGAAAACTTTGACATAATCTCAAAGTGAAAAACGGTTTATAAAAGCAGAAAAAATATAGCTGAAATCAATTTCGTTGCATTTTGAAAGAGGCAGCAATATATTTTTTAGAAAAAATTAGGTATTAGCTAAAATTCTTTTTCTGACAAGAATTTTGTGACATTTGGGTTTTTTTTAAAAAACCTCTTTATAACATTTTAATTTTTATTCAGAATCAGTGAACAGTGGTTCAAATTATTTTTATCAAAATTCATCGAGTATATAATTGTGGAGGATGTTTTGCAGAACAAACTGCGTTCGTGAGATTGTTGAATGAAAAATGTCGTTCAAATACTTCAGTTCTGAGAAAATTGAAAAATAAATTAATATTTTGAATATTACAACGACTTTTGTTGATGAATCGCTTCTAGCCTTCTACCAATCAGTAACTATATTTTAAAATATACGTCTTTTATAAAAAAAAAATAAAATTAAAAAATTGAGACTTCATAAAAATTGGTGTTTCTCTATGGTCAAAATGGTTATTTTCAACAATTAGTCCTGTAGGTAAAGAAATATGGTCCCGAATAACAATAAAGTTTATATTATTAAAACTCTCAATTAATAGTTTACAGAAAA
>JAUMHM010000016.1:40720916-40734519 GCA_032362435.1 Melikaiella ostensackeni | reverse complement strand
AGTTTTGGGCTTTGTGCCCGTAAGGACATTTGTTCAGAATGACGAGACACGTAACATATAAAAAATTCAGCCAAATTAACGGAAACCACGTTTCCCATAGGCGTGTTACGGGGTTCTTTATCTTTGTAGGTTAAAATTCAGCTATTTCGTTCAAAATAAAACTATTTTGTTAAAGTAATTTTTTTGGTCAAAAATTGAACTGTTTTATAAAAAAATCGTCCTTTTGGATTGAAGGTTCATCTTTTATGGCAGAAAAGTCATCTTTCTTGGTTTAAAATCAAATTTTTTGTCGTAAATTCAACTGTTTTCGAGAAATTTCATCTTTTTGGCTTGAAAATTCAACTATTTGGTTAAAAGTTCAACTATTTTCTTGAAAATGGTTTTTTTTCAGTTGAAAGTTCAACTATTTGGTTGTTAATGCAACTGTTTTGTTAAAAATTAATTTTTTTGGTTGAAAATTTGTCTGTTTGGGTTGAAAATTCATCTCTCTTGGTATTTTAGACTGTAAATTCTAATATTTTATTATTTTTAATTACTCTTCATTCATTATCGAAGGCACATTGGCAATTGAACTCACTCTGAACGCGAAAAAACGCTGAGTAAAGGTGAAATCCATGTTCAGCCTACGGTTACGTTACTTTCTGGAGGGGAGAGGAGGGGAGGGGGGCGTGGGGTAAAAAATAGTTGTAAATTGGTAGCGTAGTTTATGGAAGGCCTCTTAGTAGTAAGATTAATCAGGGTTCACTCTTGAGCTTAAAGGCATAATAGGATGAGGAGCAATCAGCAATCAGTAGCGCGACCGGAAGTCTACAGAAGAGCTTACTGCAGATAAATGAGGTCGATGATACGTGACTTCGTTCTCGATGTTGAGTCGCTCGCCTCGTTGAATGAAGAACGGAAGTCTCTTACGCGAATGTCCATCCGCGAGTTAAATTTCCAGTCTAAGAGAAAGAAAGTGAAACTCCTAACTCGCTGAGCCAATCCACATTATGATCACTCATCAGTGAAATTATGTATTTCTGCAACAAAACAGATCCAATCAGAATAGTATAAAATCGTCTCCTCAATTCCAACAGGCATTGAAACCAAAAGTTCTAGTCCAAAAGTGCAAGTGAATTTTATAGTGAAGTTTACGACACTTTTCAACTATATCCTATTTTTAAATATCACCACAAATGTTCTATAGTGATTAAATAACAAATAATTTTCAGTTCTGCATTATTTACAAACAGACAATTGTGACGTGTATTACGTGATTTTCAATCAATTATAAAAATTAGGTAAACATTTCCCTTATAGGAAGCACCAATTTCATGATCTTAAAATGGTTAAATGGTCTCAGGAAAGTTTGATTAAATTTTAACCACTTCTTGAGAAGATTTTTTTAAAAGTGAAATTAATAACGAAAGAAATGTAGGACATTGTTTCTCTGTTTGTAATTTATAATGTTCTGTGACACGTGTTATTGAATGTCGACACAATTTTCATATGATCACCCAGAGTAATTTTCGCAAGTGACTGATTTCATCGAATCAGTTGAACGAGGTTGATGTTTCGTATCCTGATTATTTTTTAAATGACTGCTCTTGATTCAACATTTCCTTTATCGAAGAAAACATCTCTCTCTCTCTCTTTTGCTAGTGAAACTTGTAGTTCCGACTGGTTCTAACCGGTTCCAAAGAAATAATCGAAACGATAGGACTTCTTCTCAAAATGGAAATTAGAATTAAACTTAGATGTTCAAAACGTAAATTTCTTGGATATTTTGTGTTTATCTTCAAGCTCACTAAAAGAGGACACTGTTTTTTAACTTGTGTTATTTTTTTAGTGAATACGATAAAATCAATTACTCATGGAAAGAAGAGTCAAGGTGATTTTAAGGATCTGCAAAAGAAATATATGAAAATATATGACAATGGACAAATTAGGGGTTTTTGTGTATTTTATTATCAGCCTTTCAGTCGCTCATTGTGCGCCTTATGACTGTATCAGCAATTCCACTGATGGTAAGATCATCTTTATTTTTTAATTACAAAAAATAGAATGAACATTATTTTGTAGAAATACTACCTGTTATTAAAATCTCCTGAGAAAAATATAAGAAGAAGTTATTACGAAACTACATTAACGTCAGCAGTAATATCATGCAAGCAAAGCATAATATTTACCTTTAGTACTTTGAATTCAAAACGTTCCAATCGAGTATTTTAAAAACAGTATTTAAGTATGGAAAAGAAATAGATAAGGTAATGTCATGTTCATGCAAAATAATTTTGCAGTTTTCTAATTATCGGTTGTGTTCATTACAAGTAGTTTTCAAGGAAAAAACAGATTTCTCTTTTTTAAATAACAAATCAATTTATACAAAAACAAGAATTCAGAAAAAAACATTTCTCGGAAGTTTGATACAATAGGATTTTTGATTTTTTATGAAAAACTAAATATGTTCGAACTATTTTTATTTTCAAAAGTAATCAAATTTCTTAACTGGATTACTTATAGATTTAAGTTACTAAAATACAGACAAATTGTGTATTTTTCATTAATTTCTAGAATTCGAGGATTCGTACGTTGGTCTAGTTATTTCGCCAGTTTTATCAACCGAAACTCACAGAGAAATAGAAATTTATTGGAACCATGCAAAGTACCGTCTAGGTGATGAAATTGGACTTTATACGGAAAAACCAAGGGACGATCTTGAGCCGATTTTCATCATTCAACCAGACAGCCAAAGTGGAATTGTCAAAACGGGAGTACAGGCTGATTTTATTCCCACGTCAAATCTTACTTTCACAAAACAGTGCTTAAGTGAGTAATTTTTATCATTAAATTCTCTCCTCATATTTTTTACGGGTTTTAAGAAAAAGCAGAGTGCCTACCTGACCAGGAAATCGGGAAATGACTGGGAATTTGATTTAATTGGAAAAAACCGTTAAATGACCGGGAATTTGATTCAGTGACCGGGATTTTTCTCTCGAATGTACTAATATGCTAATTGAAAGTGGTTACATATATTTTATTACTCTAATACTGAGTATGAACAGGGAATTTGTGAAAAATTATAGTTCTCACTCGGATTATGTAATTTTTCAAAAGAATTACAATTCTGACTTGGAGCAGTGAATTTTCTCAAATAATTATAATTCTGAGTTGGGATAGGGAATAAATAAAAGAACCATAAAAAAACACGTAAAAAATTATACTTTTTACTCCCACACAGATAATTTTCTAAAAGAACTATAATTCTAAGTTAAAACTACAACTTTCCGTAAAGAATTATAATGTTCATTTTAGGTTCACTTTAGAGCAGAAATTTCGTCAACAATTATAATTTTTACTTTAGGACAGGGAATTTCCGTTAAGAATTACAATTTGACATGGAACGAAAATTTTGAAAAAGAATTTCAATTCTGATTTAGAAGAAGGGAATTTGAATAAAATCCATGTTCCAAGTCAGAAATCTTCACAATTTGAAACTTTCCTCTTCCAAATTTAAGAAAAGGGAGTTACTGTATTTCTGAATAATAATAATAGAAAATTTTGTAAATAAATATAATTCTGACTTGGAACAGGGAATTTTGGAAATGATTTATAATTTTGTCTTGGATTATATGATTTTTAACATGGAACGGAAAATTTTGGAAATTAATTTTAATTCTGATTTATAAAAAAGGAATTTACAGAAACAGTCCATGTTCCAGGTCATGATTTGTCATATTTTGAAAATTCATGGTTCCAAATTTGAAACTTTCCTTTTTCAAATTTAAGAAAAAGGGAATGACTAATATTTCTAAATAATGATAGAAAATTTTTTAAATAAATGTAATTCTTATTTGGAACAGGGAATTTTGGGAATGAAATATAATTTTGTCTTAGATTAGATAATTTTTGACATGGAACAGAAAATTTTTGAAATTAATTTTAATACTGATTTATAAAAAGGGAATATACAAAAACAATTCATGTTCCAGCTCAAAATTCGAGAGATTTTGAAAATTCCTTGTTCCATATTTCAAACTTCTCTCTTCCCAATTTTCTACAAAAGAAGTTGCGATATTAATTTTTGAAATATAATAGAAAGTGTTGTAAATAAATGTAATTCTGGCTTGGATCAGGGAATTTTTGGAAATAAATGTCATTGTGCCTTGGAATAAATCAAAGCAATAAATCAAATTTATAGACAAAGCAAAATGTCATACTTACCCCATATCCAATTATAATTGTACACCTGTATCTTTTACGCAGCAAATAAATGAAAATATTAATTTTTTTAAATAAATGTATTATCTATAAGGAATCAATAAATCATCCTTATTTTCTGCATATAAACTATATTTTGCAGCTGAAAATGGGAGCACAAAATAAAAGATAACATAGAAGTTGTTTACGCAAATTTCGTGTCTCGCAGTTGCACAATATCATTCTATGACGTCATCAAGAACATTCTAGAAGTTTAGCACGGACATGAACCACTTGAGCTGTGGAATCATGGTCTCGATGTCGGTAACTGTGTCGGTAACGGAATCTATGATTAGAAACTACCTTACTTATCTACTAACAGGAATTTTGGAGTATAATATAATTTTAATTCTGATTTAGAAGAAAAGAATTGAAAAAATCCCTGTTCAAATTCAGAATTATAATTCTTTTACAAAATTCTCTGTTCCAAATCAGAATTGTAATTCTTCTGACCAAAAATTATCTAATGTTCCAACTCAGAATTATAATTCTTTTGTCTTTTCCAAAATTCTCTGTTCCAAATCAGAAATCTTTTAAATCTTTTAAAATGTACAAAAATCGTTTGAAATCATTCAAAACATTTCAACTCTTTTAAATTGACTGGGAATAATTAACAATTTACCGGGAGAAACCAGGAAATGACAGGGAATTTAAAATCATCCGTCGAGTAGATACCCTGAAGAAGTATATTTTTCGCACGTCCAAAAAAGTTGAAGGAAGACTTGAAGATATGCCATTGGCATTGGCCATCAAATCAGTCAAGCTATGCATCTTCCCTTTTTCTTTCCAGTTTTTTTCTCCCTTATATTTCTCTGATCCCCTCTTCACTTTTATCAGGCCAATGGCAATCCATTTGCGTCATAGCTCAGAACTTTTTGCCAGCTCAACATGAACAGGTATAAAGTGACGTCAATATCCGTATCGCAACTGATGCTTGTAAAATTCTTGAAAAGACAAACATGTTTGAGAAACATTTTATCAAAAATTACTTAAAGAATTCAACAATCATAAATTGCAATTCGTTTACGCTTATAATAAAATTACGTGAAAAACCATATTTTATATACACTGAAAGACCCAAGTTTTCAATTTTTCGTTAACTGCTTTTCAATTTTTCCTGAATTTCAATTTGGATATTAATGTGTCATTATGAAAATTTTTCACATAACAAACAGTAAATTTCAGAAAAACTACTTGAAATTTTACAATAGGTTGCATTAAGTTTCACAGGGTGCCAGCTGGATTGGGAAATGAACGGAAATTTTTTGTGACCGGAAGAAACCGGGAAATGACAGTGAATTGATTTTTTGACCGGGAATTCTACACATTTTCAGAAGAAAATTTTATCCAATCAATTGAAATATCACAAATTTTACATCAAATTAATTTATCAAAATAAATTCGATTTCAACTTTTTTTTAAAGTTAAGTTCAATTGTTAACTTTTTCAAATGAAATCATTCAGCTTACAGTGCGTAATTCTACAATTTTTTATTTAAAAAATGTTCCATTTTAGGTCTTCTTTTTTTAGTGTACATTTTCAGTTCAAAGAGTTTTAAAATGCAATTTGAAGATTAAAAATTTAAAGTTTTTGAAATAAATTTTTTTTTTATAAATAACATTTTAAGTTAATCAACTGCGAATATAAATAAATAAATTATTTTTATAATTGAACTGTACTTCGAGTATTACAAATCAAACAATAATTGATTTTACAAGACGATTCTGAATCTGTTGGAAATTAAACAATTAAAAGATTTTTAAGGTCAAAAATTGAACTGATTCAATTCGAAAGCCTGAAGCAAGAAGAATAAAAAAAATCTTTCAAGTGTAAAAACAGGGAAAATAACGAGATTTTCCACGAAAATAGCGAAATAAGTTTTTTAAAATAAAAATTAATGTAGGTTATATTAAATGCAATTTAAAATGCTTTAATTTCCTAAAAGTTCAAGTAAAAATATTGCATTTTCAACAAGATGGACGAATTTTTAACTAAATCGTTGAATTTTCAACTGAAAAAGATCAATTTTCAACAAAAAATGGAATAGTTAATATTTCAGTTAACAAAATTAATGCTCAGCTAAAAAAAAGGAATTTTTATCAGAATAGTTAAATTTTCAACTAAAGGGAGGAATTTCGAACTAAAATGATGAATCATTAACCAAATAGGAAATAGATGAATTTTTAACAAAATAGTTCATCTTTCAACCAAGTATAGGCCAAAAAAGATTTTTCAGTCATGAGAGAAAAATTGTTGAATTTTCAAGCCTAAGAGACGAATTTTCTACCAAATATTTAAATTTTGAACCAAAGAGATGATGATGAATTTTTCGAACCAAAAAAGACGAATTTTAATCCAGAAAATATGAATTTCCACCAAAACAGATAATTTTCAACCAGGTATTTGAATTCTCTACAAAAATAGTCGCATTTCCAACAAGAATTGAATTTTGAACCAAGAAATATTTTTCAGTTAAAAGAAAAAAAATTCAACCTAATTGTTGAATTTTTGAACCAAAAAAAACGAATCTTCTACAAAACGGTGTAATTTTCAACCCGCAAATATGAATTTTCAAAAAAAAGTTAATTCTCAACCAAATCGTTGATTTCCCATTAAAATAGTTGAATTTTGAACCCAAAAGGACGAATTTTCAACAAAACAATTTAATGTTCTACCAAAAAGGATGAGTTTTGAACAAAATTGTTGAACTTTCAACAAAATAATTAAATTCGCAACCAAATATTAAAATTTTCAATTAAAATTATAATAGCAAACTTTTCGACCAAAAAGAATGAACTTTCAACCAAAAATAGTTGTATTTTCTTAATGGTTTCTATAAATTCAGTTCGGATTTAAGTGGAAAAACGAGAAAAAGTGGAAAAGAGGGGAATAGGGGAAAGACCGTGAAGCCTGCGATAAATAAATAGGAATTTTGATAATTTATAGACTGAAGAATGATAGTTTAAATAAACATTGAAGTTCATTTCTAATAGTTCAAAAATATTAACTTGGAAAACCGAAAATTTTCTTGAGAAAGTAAAATTAATTTTCCACTGCCCACTTTTTCATTAATCAAAAAGTTAAGCCCGTTTATTTAATTTTAAATTCTATTTAAATATTGTTTCAGTCTAAAATATTCCATCTTTAACTCATTTAACTAAAAAAATTTTAATTAAAAAAAAAACAAACAACTTCGTAATATTTAGCAATATTTGACTGTTAATTTAAAAAGAGTCTATTAATCAAATATTGAAAATTAAACAATCTTAAACTGAATTGTTTGAAGTAGAAAGTCTTGAATCGTTAATGTTTCAGAGTGCTAAAAATCTTTGAACGTTACAATTTTAATGGTTGCATTAAAAAAAAAAAAATTTGTAAGTGTGATGCTTAAATAACAACTGAACGATTATTAATTTAAAACGAACTAATAGTAAATTAATTTAGCTTCTAGTTTAAAAAGTGTTCAAATAAAAAAAAATTAATTTATATTTTTCAACCTGAAGTGTTTGAACTGTTCAATTTATAAAATTAAAAAATCTTAAATTTTGCAGATTAACGTCATTTAATTTAAAATTGTTTAATTAAAAAGTGTTGAAAGCTTCCATATTATACGTGTACATTATTGAACGATTGAACAAAAAATTTCTGAATTAAAATTTTTTTAAGCTTCAATTTGAAAAGTTTAAAATGCCAAAGAGTTCCACTTTCGAGTGCTTGAACTCGCAGTTCAGTTTTGATTACTTCAAATGAAAAAAAATCAGCTTTGAGAGTTTAAATTTTTTAATTTCCATTCCTGTGAAAAATTTTGGCGAAACGTGAAAAAACCGGTAAATGACCGGGATTTGTTTTCCTCGATTAAAACGGCCACCCTGGCTTCATATAATTTCATTAAAGCTCCACATAATTTTTATGTTTTATCTGAAATTTAACGTAAAATTCTCTCAATGACACGTTAATTTCCAAACTGAAAGGCAGTATATGAAAAGTTGAAACGCAGTTATTGTAACTTGGGTCTCTCAGTGCATAACATATATGGTCCTTATCAAGTTTATGAACTTTTGATGATGGGGACCATTATCTCAATTTTCATGGTCCCGCAGTATTTTCTATGGTCTCTTCTTAGGATAGACTTAAACGACATAAAATCGTCAACAAAATTAGTTAAAATGATTCAGGAATATTATTAATTATCTATTTTTTGTGGCACGTTTGAAATATTTTTAAGAATTTGTCTTGGAGGAATTTTTAGTTTAAATTTTCCAAACGACTCTTTAAATCTTTTAAACCTTTTATCTAGAATACCACGTTGCTTGGTTACGTACTGGAATGGTGAGGAAAGAAAATTGTTTAAAAACACAGCCAACTTGGATGGCCGATATGAAAAATATTCTGGGGCGTCGAAGAATGCGAGACATTTTTCTCCCCGGAACCCATGATTCTTCCGCTTATGCAAAAACCAAATTTATATTGCCCGAAACTCTAGTCACAAAATACGTCATAACACAGGTATGAAACTTGTATATAATTTGAAATATTCATAAATGGGCTAAAAGATGAAAATATTTTATTGCTGTGCATAAACTTCCAAATATCTTTCACTATAAGAGGAGTCAAATTTCAGTCTTTTTCAATAACAATTATCCACAGTCTTTTATTGTTACATCAATTTGGACAAAAATACATAAGAACTAAATTAGAAAATTCCCATACATTAATCAGAAAAACTGAATAGAATAATAACTTCTGTGAAGAAATATTAATTCTCAAAAATTATATTTTGTATTTTTGAAAAAGAATCATGCTTTACTTTTTGGTTCATTTCTAATATTAAAAAAGTATCTGAGAAAATTATTTTGATCTAAATTAAATAAATAACACTGAATGGTGACACAGAAAAAATGTATAAATGCGAAATGTTTAAAAATGTTTTTTTCATGAAAATTCTAAACATTTCATACACACAATCATATTAAAGGATCTTTTCAAATTCCTTTCAATAAATTATAAATGCCTTATTGTTTCTCATTCTTTACACTTTAAATAACTTATTCAGATAATTTTTAAAATCTTCGAACTTAGAATTCGATTTTTAATTAGCATCCAAAACTGAAAATATAAATTTGAAATTTAACAAGAACGGACTAACTATTTTGTTGTTATATCCTAAATATGTCATTTTTGATAAAATTATAGTAACTTACTCAAATATGTGCCCTTATTTATTTCATTTTTAAACTTATGAATAATTCAAGCTATTAATATTTAAAGTAGGTACTAAAAATGTAACACTCGTTATTTTTGAAGCCTCAAATTGCTCCCAAGGTTTTCATACTTTAAAATTGCTTGTTGATGTCATTACTTTTAAACTTTAACGGAATTCCATTCTAAATTCAAATAATTTGCATTTAGAGTTTTTTTAGAATTAGTTGAAACGCCTTCACACACACAAAAATCTGTTAATGTTACAGAAGTCCTACGCTAGAATAGTAACAACATAGCTTTTCTATAGATCTTACAGAATTTTCTGTAACCTTTACAGAATTTCTGGATAGCTTACTGGATTTTCTGTAAAAATCACAGAAAAATGTATCCTATTACCATTCCGTAAGATTAGCAGACACTTTTTTCTCCGTGTGTAATTCATACAAAATATTAACGGAAAAAAGAGCAAAAACTTATTTAGCTTCAAAGCACCCAAATTTTATCTGTTTGTATCTATAAATAAAAGTCTTTAAAAAAATATATGGGATTTTCAATATTCTAACATTTGTGGAAACTAGTATTTAAAATAAACAAAATTTCTCATTCGGAATGTGCATTTTTTTCAGAATTTTTTTTTTTTTGGTAGAAAATCAAGTTTTATAAAAGAATTTGTTTTACGTAAGATTTTCTATGTATAGATACTAATTCAAAGCCTGTAAATTTGAAAAAAAAAGTTTAAAAGCTTTTAAAAAAATTAAGTTTGGTGAGTTTGTATGCATTTTCTGGTCCCTTCAATTTTGGAAGATATTTTCGAGTCGAAAAATGTGTGGAAAAAAATTTGGAGAACCTATTTTTCAGCTCTTGTAAAATTCGAATGAGCTTTTTCACCTCAAACTTTTTAAATAGTTTATAAAGTCTAAGAAAATAGACACATTGTTGAATATAATAAATTTGAAAAGATAAATCTTAAGTTTAATGTAGAACAAAATTGAATTTGTATTTGTTTATTTAAAATTATTAGTCATTTGAGATTTTCCCTTGTTTTAGAAAAAATCGTAATTTCGATTCAATCTCCTTGGTAGATAAATTGATATTATTCATTTAGTTAATTCACAATTTGTTTCATGTAAATGTACCTGTGTTTTGATAAGAATTATCTAAATAGAATTGTAGATAATATTTCTAAAGAACTAAATAAGTTATCAATGATAAACTATTATTTTTTAAACCGCACCTGACCAATGCCATCTCAAGTCATGCAAAAATTCAAAAAAAGTGTAGGTTATAGTGTCAAAAAATGATTTAGTATTTTGATATATCATTCTAAAGCGAAAGTAAAATGGCTCATATTTCACAAACTGACAAAAAAAAATTTGTTTGATTTTTTACAATCATTTGAAAACTATCAATGTATACTCAAAAAATAGCATTTTTTTCAAAATGTAGTATTTTCCGAACGAGCAAATGTATTTAGTGTTTTCTTTCTCTATCCGGCATGGGAACTGCTGTTTTTTAAATCGATTCAAGAAAAATAAAATAAAAATGGAAAATGACAAAAAGTGCATCAGTTTTTCAAAAATTCTTGAAAATGCATTTTCTCAAAAACCTCACTTTTTAAAATTTTCATTTTTTTAGAGATAGGTGGTAAATGGTACTACAAATTCCCCAAGCTTCGTTCTTGGTAAACCACTGTTTCGCATTGAAAAAAATTATTTAAAAAAAATCGTTCCAAATCATTTCGAATTATTCCGAGATCTGTATCCGAACCAATCCGAATCAATCCAAACCAATCCGAAAAAATTCTCCATTTCGTTCGATCCAAATCGGTTAAAAATTGATCCGACTCAATCTGGTTCAATCCGAACTCACAATCTGAATCAATTTGAATCAGTTTTTCAATCCGAATGAATCCGAATCAATCCAAACTCGGATTGATATATTATGAATTTTCAATCTGAATGAATCCGAGGTCGGATTGAATCGGATTCATTGAGATTGAAAATCGGTATAGACCGATCCGAGTTAGGATTGATTCGGATTAAAAATTGGGTTCGGATTGATTAGGATTGAATCGGATTGAGTCGGATTAATGTTTAACCGATTTAGATCGAACGAAATTGAAAGCTTTCTTCGGATTGGTTTGGAATAATTTAGATTTGTTCGGAATGATTCGGAATGAATTCCTATCCGAAACTTTCGCCATGGTAATTATTCTTTTGCCTCTCTCTTGAAAATATTTGTATTTTTCTCGCAGTCACTTTTCGTAAAAGAAAGTCAGTGAAAAGAATCAATCAATTTTAATATTGTTAGAGTACGAACTCAAATAATTTTTTTGATCTTTTATTATCCTTTCTGTAGTTAAATTAAAACTTAAAACGAAAAGAAGCTGCTTGAAAACAGAAATATTTTCAAGATAGAAATAAAAGGAAAATCATCAGTACAAAATAATGTATGAGATCAAGACTCTGCGAAGGGGAAGCTATATGATTTATATGGTAATTAAGGGTTAGTTTGAGTAGTGATTTTCGAAAAAATTATAAATTTTGATTTTTTCTTCGGATAATTTTTTTTAATGTGAAGCAGTGGTTTACCAAGAACAAATCTCAGGAAGTACGTAGTAGACACACAGTACATATCACCAGCTATTTCTCTTTAAAAAATGAAAATTTTAAAAAGTGGGGTTTTTGAGAAAATCCATTTTCAAAATTTTTAGAAGAATTGCCGTCATTTTGTCATTTTTCAATTTCTTTCAATTTTTTTTAATCAACATAAAGAACAAAAGTTCCGATGTCGTATAAAAAAGAAAATCCCAAATACCTATGCTTGTTCCAAAAATATTACGTTTTGAAAAAAATTCTGTCATTTTTTCTCTGGTAATTTTCAAATGGGAGCGTCCACGTATTATGTGACACTATTTTTAGCGATTCTTGACACACCTCTACCTCTTAACAATTTGTGACATTTCGGTAAGCCACTCTCAAAATGTCACGTGACACTGAAGCTCACCCCCCTTATTTTAAAATACGGAATGTAATAAATGTAATTTCATATAATCGTCAATGGAACAATGAATAATGAGGTAAAACTATTTGATACTAGTATGAGAATACTTTAATTAAATTCTGAAGACATATTTTTTTCCATTTGAGAACATTGATATGATTTCAAGATTTAATCTTTAATGTATCGATACGGATTTGAATTTTATTTTTTTAACACAAAACTTTTTAGGTCGATTTAGAGCCAATCTATTCAGATTTTTTCATTTTTCAAAATAGAAAAAATTATGATCCAAAACAATAACACATTTCTAAAAATTGCTAACTTCCTCAAATTTGTGTAATATATTAAAATTCAAATATATTTTTTTAAATGGAGTTAATAATTAATACCTCAATTAAAAGAAATCTGAATAGTATTCATAGGCAACCCTGCAGACTGGAACAAAGCTTTGCTTAATGTCTCTCTTTAAAGTTTCTTAAAGATCGAAATGAAATCTACTTTTTCATGAAAATATTCTGTGTACTAAGAAAGAACACTCAAAAAATTCACAAATGAAAAATATACTTCGAAACTACCCACTGTTACGGCTCATTAGATACAAATGTACAATAGGCTTCACGTGTTACAAAACCTCCCAATATTCGTTCAGTCATTCAGTGCAATACGTTTCCCTTTATTTTCACATTAGAATGATACGGGATTCGTTTGATAAGTAAAGTAAATTTCTTGCTAAATGGGCCCCAAAATGATTTTTGTAGTATATGGCCATGAAATAGCACACTTCAAACTACCCTCTACCAAGCTTCAGCTAAAACCGACGCTTAGTTTGCGGATAAGGTGGAAAAAATTAATCATATGGTTATGGAAGATCGCCGAATCAAGGCGCGTGAGATTTCTCAGGCTGTAGGCATCTCCACTGAACGAGTTTATAACATCTCGCACGAAAGACTGCAGGTTAAGAAGGTCTGACTCCCGATTAAAAGTGCAACCGAAAAGACGTTTCAGCGCAGTGTTTGGCGAAGTTTAATCGGAATCCGCAGGACTTTTTGGGCCGATTTTTGACTGTGGATGAAACCTGGATCAACCATTTTACACACGAGACAAAGCAGCAGTCAAAGCAGTGGGTGTCTGGTGAAAGTGCGCCAACCCTCGTGAAAAT
>JAUMHM010000016.1:40699167-40713729 GCA_032362435.1 Melikaiella ostensackeni | reverse complement strand
ATATATACGTTGACAAGGAATCATGTTCTTAAATTCTCTTCTCAAAGTTAGTTCTGTGAAAGCAATTATATTGTAAATTTTCGTGAAAAATCACCCTATTTCCCTTATTTTGAGATAATTTTGGGCTGTAAATTTCATTTATCAAATGAAATCGAAGAAAAAATGTTTACTTAAAAATGGGATGTTCGTATTTGTAACGTCACCCTGGGGGTATTCAAGCTTTGTGTGATGATCTGTGACGTCGAAGGGGAGGGGTGGAAAAAGTGTTCAAAATAACGTGAAGTAGTTTGTGAACGGCCCCATATCATCAAAGTTGTTGATTAACATATTTTTTCTAAGTCTTGAATACTTTTTAAAATATTTCACAAGTCAGGATTTTAGAACGAACATAAGTACTTGTAATTTATACTGTAAAAGATGTTTAAATTCTGTGTTTCCTTTTAAAGAAATTGAAGTTTAAAAAAGTCATTGGAATTCATTCCTTGAATTCTCCTTAGAATTTAAGAGACTTAAATTGCAACCTTCTTTGAGAATTATTAAACCCCAGGCCGCTTCATAACTTTTTCTGATTAATCGTAAACTGCGTTAACTCTAAAGCGTGATATTGTAGCTTCCGGCGGAAATGCAAATAATACTTTAGCCAAGGTAACTGAGAAACACGAAATCATTTGTTGAAAATTACACACAAGGTGCACAAAAGAAAAGATTACCTTCAGTTTGCATATCAATTCTCTCGAGTCTGGTACAACGTTGACATAAAAAAATTCGAATTTCTTACTCAAGCACAAATGTACAAATCTTTAACTTTAATTCAAAACTTAACTTCAAAATTTATTTTGCAAATAGAGTAAATCTCATTTGATTTACCTTGTTTCTAATTATATAAACAAATTGTAAGGATGAGAGTCTCTACACTAAATTTAAGCTTATTAAAACTGAAAATTTTTCTTCTCTGGACACTCTTATGGTTTTTTGTAAAAGCCCAATCTTGGCCTAACTATTATTCGAATGAAACGGGCTTGGATATTCCTTTTTCTTGTTCAGCGTACAAAAAGTGTGTACCATTGCATAATTGCCCAGAGTTATTGATTTTGATGCGCCAACAGGTGCTTCCAGTTTACAGGTAATAAATTAAATTTATAGACAATAAGAATGAACGTAGCCACTAGACCGAAAAGAAATCGGGAAATGAAGTATAATTGTTAGATCATTTCATTTTCAATAAGGCTTGAATTTGAAAATTTTGGTCTTTTTTTAATAGTTCAATTCGGAACGTTCATAATTTGAAAATTTACAATTTCGAATGTTTACTTCAAGCCTGCCAGCGAGTAACTTTTTCACGTTTAAAGGAATAATTTTAAAAATGCAATACTTCTTGATTAAAATAAACAAAATTGTTTGATTTCAATTTTGAGTTTCTCAAAATTGTAATTTAGAAGTCAAGAGCTTAATACAGGGTAACTAGTGACCAGGGAAACCCGGAATTTCGTGCACCTTGAAAAATACGGCCAAATGCCGGAAATTCATGAAAAGATACAGGAAATCTGTGGTCATAAAGAGGAGTAAGCGAACAAAACGTGATAAATCCATTTTTTGACAAAATTGAGATAATGATTGTTTCTGCACATTTGGAATATTATCAGTTCGATTATCAAACTTAAGTTGGCGAAAACAATTTCTTGTTATCGGTTTTAATGTATATCCATGAAATAAAATGAATTTAAAAAAAAATTAATTTCCAGTTACAGATTTATTACGTAAATATGTCAAACTTCTTAAACATGTAAACACTTTTTAAAATTCATAAATACTTTTCAATATTTCTCTTATAATATATAATTTTACAAAACTTTAAAATTTTATTGTTAACATTGAAAATATAGTAATCATGTATAAAATTATCTTCTGATTCCATACGTAAACAAAAAATTGTAAATTTATATCATTAGAACACGAATAATCGCAGTGAAATGTGTCTTTGCTAAATCAAAAGCGAATAAATCCATTTTCGCTTTGTTGATAACTTCAAGACAGTATTAAATTGAAAAGATTTTTTGCAGTTCATTTATTTAACAGCCTCAAAGATTATAATAGCCTATTTCAAACTTTATTTTGATCAATGGATTTTAAACTACAGTATATCTTTAGATATTGAGAAATGAAGTCAAGACGATTTATCACGTTTTGTTCGCTTACTCCTAATTTAAATTATAAATTTTTTGTAGGTTGATTAAGAACCAATCTATTCAGATTATTCCATTTTTAAAAATATAAAAAGGTAATAATCCAAAACCATAACACATTTATAAAAATTACTAACTTTATCAAATTTGTGAACTATACTATACTATAACTTTTGGTAAATTGAATTAATCATTAATATCTCAATCAAAAGAAATCTCAAGTATTTATAGTACAGACAACCCTGCAGATTGGAACAAATCTTTGCTTAATGTCTCTCGTTTAAAATTTCTTAAGCATCGAAATAAAATCTACTTTCTTATGACAAAGTTTTTGTGTACTGAAAAACAAACAACCAAAAAGTTCACAAATCAAAAGTAGACTTTGAGACTACCCGCTTTTTCGGCCCAATAGAGACAAATGTACAATAAATTTACAAAAAAAGTATACATTTTTATTTTCAAATTTTGATAATATTTTTTATCTGTAAGAATAATATTTTATTTTATACAGGTGCATGCTGCATAGTTTTGAAATTTAGAAAAGCTCTTAAATTTTATACTATGTTTTTTTTGAAATTTTCATTTTTCGTAAACTTGCAATTTCGCTAATTATATTTACGGTATTTTTCAACATTTGGGATTCTTTTCGGCAAACTATGTCATCTCTTTTGAATTTTTGCAAAGGATTTCATAGAATTTGATGGATGTTGCATAAATTATTAAGGGATTTTTATAATGCCATAAGGTTTTGTAGAATTTCATGTAGTATGTATTATGAATTTTGTGTAAATGCATAGGATTTTATATAATTTTATGAGATATTTTTAAAATTTTGTAAGACAGTACGTATGGCACATTATTTTGTAGAATATCAAGGGATTTCTATAATCTAATGTGATTTTATAGATTTCAAGGAATTTCATAGGATCTCACACATTTTTATTGGATTTTGTAGAATTTTAACACGGATTTCTGCAATTTCATATGTATTTAAGACATCGCACAGAATTTCATATAGTTTTATGAAACTTTTTTGTAAACTTTTCTAGTATCTTTTACTACTTTTTCAACTAATAATGAGGTGTGAAATTAAGAATTATACATCACAAGAGAAAATCGGCAAAAACGCTGTTTCCGATCCGGGAAATCCGGGAATATGAATACGAAATTTCGCTAGACACCCTTTTAATAGTTAAAGAATTTTTAATTCTTAAAGTTAAAAATTGAATAATAAATCCTCGCAATCTTTTAAAATTGTAACATTTTATTTTTAGTTGAAAGAACGAAAGTTTTAAATAGAAAGCGCTTAAATCGGAACAATTTTTAGAATGTGAAATTCAACATTTTTTTTGGCTCAAATTCAAATCGTTCAAAATTGTGCGGCTTTAAAGTTATAGCCTTTTAATACTTGAACGATTTTAAATTCACTTCAAGTTAAAAGCTCTTCAAGTTGTACAATTTTTAATTGAAGCATTAAAAACAGTCTGGTATAAAATTGTATAATTTCCAATTGAAAACCTCAATTGCTAAATAAACAAATTGAATCATTTTAGATTGAAAAGTTATAATCGCTCAATCTTGTACAATTTCAGTGCTTGTTTGTCAATCGGTCGAATTTTGATTGCCCTATTGGTAGACCATTTTGAATAAACTCAGGTTGAAAATGTTTAATCTGAATTATTTTTCTCTCTGAAGACCTCGAAATAAAATTTTTTCACTTTTGATGGCTTCTACAACGGAATTGTACAATTTTATTTTCATTTTAAGGTTATCTAATTTTGAATTGATTTGAATTACTGTATTATTGAACGTTTAAGTTTAAAATTGTTCATTTTGAATGTTTAATTTTCAGTCTTAAACGCTTTAAATTTATAATTTTCCCGCATTAGATTGTTAATTAGGAGAATCCTTTTTTTAAAATCTGAATACTTCAAATTATGAATTTTTTGGTTTTGAAGGTTTTAATTCGAAAATGTGAAAAACCATTATCATAATAATTATTATTTATCGGCGACAGTTTACGTGTTTCCATTTGCGGATATAATGAAGCAAGCCTCAAAGTTTGTTGCGATCTACCCGAAGGTTCAAGTGAAACGATTTCTAATCCATATCCTGTCTACAATCTTCAATGTGGGCAGAGTTTAATTCGAAGCAATTCAGAAACATTAGGAAGTTATCCATTTCTAGTTCGAGTCAGCTTCGTGAGTAAGTTCTCTTCTTTATTCTAAAAAGTTCGTCTTACTTTGCAGAAATACATGAAAAAATTGAAGTACCTATGAAAAGGACATTAAAAAATTACTCTTTAAATTGAATCTTAGATTTTGCAAACGGGGCTGTGATATATCCCTGCAGTGGAGTAATAATAAATGAGAGAACAATTTTGACGACTGCGACGTGTGCCCTCGCCACTTCCGAAAATTATCAGCTGTAGGCCACTCAATTTTAATTACGCAATTGAAGTTTGATTCATCTTCTTTTATTTAATTAATCGATTTTCATGACTGATCTCTGATTATTTATTTATTTATTTTTTTTAATATTTGATCAGGCACTCTGTTATGGTTGGTGATTTCGATGCTTCAACAGATCCGGACTGTAATTCCCTGTTTTGTAGCCATAAAGCTAGGCATTATGGCATTTCAAATATAATTAAATATCCAAGCTTTGAATCTCAAAGTTATAGAAATAACGTCGCTCTTCTTCGCTTGACAGCTTCTATCGAGTTTACTGGTTCGTTGCTTATAGTCACAATTATTTTTTCTCGCAATTTTTATTCATTTCCAATCTTATTTTTTTAGTAACAGCACAGCCAATATGCCTTCCTCCAGCTCAATTAATTGTAACTGAAGGAAAAATTGGAACTCTAGTTGGATGGGGTAAATTATCTCTTCAAAGAGGTGAATTAGAAAGGAAGATTATTTCTTTAATTTTAGAAAAAAAATCATAAGAGTTTTTGTTATCTCTTTCTTTTAATATTGCTTTTGCAGATAAACCCTCATTTCAACAATGGCTAAGAATGAGGTTGATTCCTCCTCAGGAGTGTTCTTATTATATAAATCGTGGATTATATGTAGAATTATGTGCACGAGGAGAACAAGAGCCGTGTTCTGGTTATAGTGGTGCTCCACTTTTTAGTAGAGAGGGCGATAACTTTTTTCTAGTAAATAGGACACGTAAATTACTGGCCTCACAAACTCTCGCGTTTTAAAACAAATAAAGTATTAGTTCTGTTTTCTTGAAAATGCTAATACATGATTATAAAGCATTCAAACTTTAAAAGGACAAAAATATTTTTAGTTTATTTTATGTGATTCTTTTTTCTACTACTTTTCCATGTAGTTAAGACACTGTGAGGTTTGGAATTAACTATGTACGAATAACTTTCAAATTGATTCTCAAACTTTTAACGATTTTTATCATTTCATTTCAGATTGGAGTTGTATCCTATGGTGCTGACTGCGACGCGAGACTAAATGCACCAACAGTCTTTGTAGATATTCAAAAATATATTGATTGGATTAGGAGCAACTTATGAATTTACAGTAGTACCTTTCAGTATTTTGATATGTTCAGTTAATTAAGCATCCTAAGTACAATATTATATGATGAAATTTGAGTAAAAGAAAACTAAAAAATAAAAAGAACTATAGTGTTTAACTCGGAAAGCAAACCCAAATAATTATAATGTTCAACCAAATTTTTTGCTCACTAAACTTTCAAATTGGGAAATTGACTATAAATTATAACAACAGGCATTACGTTTAACAATTATATTTAAAAAAATATCGTCCTCACATTATTCGAATATTCACGAAGTTTCTTTAAAATTACTTATGCTTAAAAATGTTTAAATACTTTCCACGCGTCATTTCCCTTGCCTCCTCAACTCCAAGTTCATAAGCCATGTCATGAAGTTTCTTTACTTCTTTTATAAGTAAATCCATCGATAGATTTCCCAGCTCTGTAAATACAATAACTATTATTAAGGGAAAAATTGTATATAAGAATTGAAATTATACGTAAAAAATAGAATACTTACGGTGTAGCTGATTGATTTCGCTTGGTGAAAGGGAGGTCGTCCAAGAAGGCTGTTCTGACGTCGGGGCCGTGGAGTTTTGAGCAACGAACTCGCTTACACCTGGAACTTCATCATTTGCTACTATAAAATAACTTTTTTGCTCGTGGTTTATTTAAACTTAGATTCCTAAATTAAACTCACTTTGTTCTGGCCACAGCTCTGGCGATGATCGGTCTAGTTTTTCAAAACTCATCAAACTTTCCTCTACAATAGTAAGATCTAGCAAAAATAAATTATAATCATTTATTGTTTGTTCATTGAGATAAAATAGTTAACTTGAAATATAAAGCAGTTATCATGTGGACAAAATTGGCAAAGGAGAATCTTGTTTTCTAAACTGCATTATTCATTACAATGCAAAAAAATCAAAGTTAATCTGTATCGCATGTTATGAAAACATTTTGTATTTATTTGAAATAAATATGAATAGGTTCGTTTAATTCGAAGTAGAAAAATAGAAAACCTATCAAACAAATATCTTATTGTGATTTTACGGTAAACATTACAAGTAATAAACGGAATAAACATTCTAAAATAAGACTTTAGAGGTTATGTTAGTAATTCTATGCCACTGTTCTACGCAAAGATGAAAATAGTGTCTTTGTATAAAAGTCGTTTTAGCTTATACTGTAATCGACTTCAAATTATGAATATTCACAAAAGCCAAATTTTCTAAATATTGCGCCTGAAATCTAAAGGTCTAATCAATTATATCAATTTTTAAAGAATAGTAAGGAAGGGATAGTGTTTAAACAACTGCGAATATCTCGTAATATAACCAAAGACTCACCTGTCTGCTCTAGTTCGGAATCGTCAGACGCCATTTCAGGTAGTTGAACCAATAAGGTTTATAAATAATAATAATGTAAACCAAATAATCCTTAACACAAAAAATTTGGGCGTCATACGCGCGACACGCGCCTTCTTCTAGCTTTGGATTGGCCACTTGCGGTGTAACGTGTACTTTAGTATTAGGGATCCCGATTCCTCGGAGGAATCGATTCCTGACGTCCGAGAATCGATTCTTTTTTTTCGGAATCGATGGCAAAACCGAGTCTTGGCATCGAGGTCGATTCTCTTTTGAATAATTTCTTTTCATTTCCAACAATTTTCATTATTTTTATTTTATTTCATGACATTAATATCTATATTTTATACAGCCAAAAAATAGCTAAATTTAGTTTTAAATTAAAAAATAATTAACCTATCTTGTTCTGAAAGATATACCAATGTAATTATTTATTAGTTTTAGAATCTACTACATACAGAATATTACAGGACTTTATTACTTGTATAATGTTAAAATGAAACCTTAATAAAAAATTATCTGGTATTTTCGGACATGATTTACTCGTGGAAATCAGCGAATGTTAATTGAATGACTACGGATTTCCTCAAGAAATTTGAAAAGCTTCGTGGATTTCTTCATGTAAATCCTGTCCGAAAATAACACGAGAATTTGTTCAATATATTTATTTCGTGAATTCTTATGCGATTTTAAGTCATATACGATAGAGCCTGTCAACTTATTTTCCATTAAAAAATCGTGAATTTCATGTTTTATATTTTAAAATAAGCACAAGGATGTACACAGCTCTTAAAAATTATTTGAAATCGGAAAAACGCAGTTAACCATTTTTTAGTTGCTTATTTCGTAATTCTTCACCTAGTGTACTTTGCTGTTGTAGCAAATAAAGATTTTCCTTCATTCGTAGTTCCTGGCGCTCCTGATCTCGAATTACACCCAAGTGAATTTGCTCCCTAAAAATGTTGAAATTATGATTATTTATCATATGTATCATACATATTAGGGTGGGTCGAAAAAATTAATTTTTTGAATTTCAGAAATTGGCGGGGCCTAAAAGTCTGTGTAGGCTACAACTAGTTTATCCTGAAAATTTGAGTCCGATAAAAAAATAGTTCAGCTATCGCAAGTGTACTGAAGTTTTAAACAGCGAAGAGCGCAAAATTTAATTTATACCTGATATATTTATAAATGTTGATGATTCTTGCCTACTAGAATTTGTAGTATATGTGACCGTCCGCGAAGAAAGGGACCTAACGTCCGGGAGCTACATTTAACAGGAGGAGCAAATGAAGAGGCGGTCCAGCACAGGAAATCCATAAGAGGGACTCACTTTGCAGTTTGATAACAATTTGAATTTTGGAGATAAAATAATAATTTTTTTTAGTATCAAAGAGCAAATAAATAACTATTGATTGGGGCAAGACACTAAAAATCGATTTTTTGGGCGTTAGGTCCCTTTCTTCGCGGACCTTTAAAATGAGACTAAAAAACTTAAAAAAGATTTATTAGCTTTCATCTCTTTTTTACTTCTCTAACAACTTTCAGCAAAAAAGGTGTGTACATATTTTCAATCATAAGGCAGTAAAAAATTAAGCTTTTTCAAAATTTTTGGTCTCATTTTAAAGGTTATATTTTTCAAAAAAAACGTCTGATTTTAAAAGATTTTAAATACTACTTTCGTGGATCAAGATTCGCGGTAGCGAATCATCGCCAAATACAAAAAAAGCTATCAAGATTCGCGATATAGCGAATCATCGCCAAGTACAAAAAAAAGCTACTAAGAATCCTTACCTGGAATAATCGTGTATTTTGGACCTTTTATGGATTGTCGGCGCAATTCTCAACCGATTTCTTGCAATATGTATCGAAAACATGTTGCTACAGACTTCTCATTAAAATTTTATGTAAATCGGTTGAATAGATTAAGCTGCAGGGGTGGGCACAGGTGTAAAGTTTATTTTTTTTTAGAATAATTCTACAATAATAAATCTTTTATCCAAACTTTTTGCCCAATATTTTACTAGAAACCTATGACAACATGTTCTTGATATGTATTTTAGAAAAATTCGATATGCTTATTAATTTAACACTTTAGTTGATCAAATTTTATGTTAAAAAATCAATTTTTCAACTGCGCTCACCTCTACATCCTAATCTATCGAACCGATTTGTACCAAATTTTAACAAGAAATCAATAGGAACAGATTTTCGATACATCTTGCAGGAATTTTTGATATCTCAAATAATTTAATTTTTTTTTACGTATTTAGTGTGAAAAATGAGAATACAGCGATGACAAAAATGGTAAATTTTTAAAAACTATTGAAGATATCGAAAAGTCTTGCAATATGTATCGAGAATATGTTGCTATTGACTTCTCGTAAAAATTTGGTACCAATCGTTTTGAGATTTGGATGTAGAGGTGAGCACAGGTGAAAAATTTAGTTTTTTTTTTACATTCATTCAACAATAATGCATTTTTTCCAAACTTTTTGCCTAATATTTTACCCATAAATCTATAGTAACATGTTCTAGATATTTCAATACATGCTAAATTAAATTAAGGGAAATGTTTACAATTTACTCGTAACATGAGAATGGCTGAGTGCAAAAAAGTGTGGTTATAAATAAATTGATCAATTGATTAAATTAAATATAGAAATAATAAAAGATTTTGAAATTTATTTGAAATAACTATTAAAAAATGTTATTAAATTTACTTAAAATAAAATATATTTCTATAAAATCTTACAGAAAATGAAGTATCGGTTAGTTCAGTGAACCTAGCCACCCTTTCCATTTATCTAATTAATTTTTAACGAAAATTATTCAAACTATTATTTTAAAACAATACAAAAAAAACATCAAATCCCACCAAAAACATCTGCGATGCAATAAATTTGCCAAGTACAACTACACGAATTTGTGAAATCAAAGTTGGGAAAGTAATTTGGAGAAAAATATTCATAATAAAATATATTAAGAAACTTTTTTTTATAAAGTACTCTACAGGAATTTGTGAAATAAATTTTCAAAAGCCATTTTAGACATTATAAAACTTGGCAAAACTGAATTTCTAAACAAACATGGAGAAATAAAATTATATTATATTCTAATCCCGTCAAGTTTTACAGTGCCTAGCATGGCTTTTTAAATTTTATTTTTTTATTTTCTATAGGGTACTTTATAAAAAAAAGTTTCTCAATGTATTTTATTATCATTTTTTTTTCCAAATTCCTTAGTCCACTTTGATTTCACAAATTCATGTAATTGTACTTGGCAGATTTTTTGCATCAGATATTTTTGGTGGGTTTTAAATGTGTTTAAAACGAAGGAAAACGTAAATTCAGACATTTTTGTTCAGTTTTAGTGGAATTATGTAGTCTCTGGAATTGAATTCTTCATTTCTATCATTCAGGATATGTTGACAATAATATAGACTACAAAATTCTAGCAGGCAAGAATCCTCAACATTTATAAATGTAATAATATAAATTAATACGCTTGCGATAGCTGAAATATTTTTTTTATCGGACTTAAATTTCCAGAATAAACTCTTTGTAGCATACACAAACTTTTAGGTCCTGTGGATTTTTGAAATTCAAAAAATTAATTTTTTCGATTACTAATATATGTTGTTCACATAACCTCACTTATTTACTGCAAAATAATGTATTTCTTACTTGTCCAATTGTTGTTTATAATGTACGTAAAAAATAATGCCAACTGTTGAAATGCAGCTTAGTGCAAATGTTGCTTTTGATACCAGCGACATTTATGTGATCTTTGTTTATTATGTGAATAAAATCTGAATATAATAATCAAAACACACACGCAAAGAAACGTATGCTGCGGGATTTTTGCTACAGGACGTAAGAACAGGCGTCTGTAGGTCTGCTACAATCGAAATCGAATATCGACCTGTTTTCTGTTGGCAGCACTTACAGTCTTGCAGGCAACTTCGTCTGCGTGGGCGGATAGAGTAAATTACTTGTAAATTATCCGAAATTTCAGTGAAATCTGGTGAAATTTTCTAAAAATATAGGAAAATATCTGATAATTGACTGCTTCACGCATTGAAGTACATTGAAGAAGCTGCGCGTGAACTTGCGCTTGTGAATATTTGCATGTAAAGCAAAATGGAAACTATATACCAACAGAAATGAGAAAATGGCAAGTGGCGAGATAATTTTTTGGATAATTCAAGTTCGTAGCTTAAATTAAATGCGTGCTGAAAATAATGTGACGTGGACAGTGAACTGTGTGCGATGGCGAGCAAAGAAGGAATCGGCGATCAGCAACAGTTCGTTGAAGAAATTGATTATAAGGAAATTGACAGAGAAGAGGTAAATGTTTTTTTCGTTTGCTTCAGGATTCTGCATATTTCTCATTGATATTTTCCTCTTTCAAACAATGCCAATTGCATTATTGAAAGCACTTTTAAGTAGTCTTTTGTCTATGGATTGGAGATGTTTGTTTAAAAATCTTTAAAATCTTGTGTGAGTGACATAACCTCATCTTCCGAATTGGGAATAGATTCATTCTACTTATTTAATGGACATGTCATTTTGCAGGCGTGTATGCCAATTTTCAAGGTCAGTATTTGTATGAAATGATTGCGAATTCAATTTTTGTTCTGGTTTTGTGAAAATTAATTTTGGGATTGTTTCACTGAAAAAAACTGTCAAAACACAATTTTGAGACTTTATTATCTAAAATCGGAGTACTTTGGAGTGATCTCTTTATTACCACAAGAAAACAGGTGTTTGTTTATTTTTATGGACGGTGTATACTGTATACTGTTTTGATTGCAGTAGATTCTAAGGAACTCTGGAAGTACCAGATGATTCGAAATTTAGTTCGAATAAACCTGTCAGACTTTGTGTAACAAACATTAACTTAAGTACTTTAAACAATTTTTGAAAATGTATACTATCAGAATCGTACGGCATTTAAAAGTACTGTTTTTAAATTAAAAATTGAAGGATATAATCCAAATCTATTTTACTGTTTCATAAGGATGGAAGATGTAGAAGAACCTATCGTATCATAACCTATTTTCTAATCGATTATAAAAGGCGTATGAAATCTTTTATGAACGAAGCTATAGTTTGTAATACAAAATTTTTAATGAAATTTTGCAGATTGTAGGTAAAGGGTCTTTTGGAGTAGTATGGAAAGGAAGGTGGCGTGGACAGTATGTAGCAGTGAAGCTCATCAGCTCGGAAGGCGAAAAGAAAGCATTTACAGTTGAAGTTAGGCAGCTTTCAAGAGTAGCTCATCCAAATATTGTTAAACTATATGGAGCTTGTACAAAAAATCCCGTTTGTCTAGTAATGGAATACGCAGAGGGTGGATCGTTATACAATGGTATGTGAGCAGAAATAATTATTAAATTTTTGCAATATAGTTTTAAATTTCCAATGTAATCTGTTTTATTTTTAATCCGCAATTTTATATTTTGCAGTTCTCCATTGCAATCCTCAACCGCATTACACAGTCGGTCATGCAATGAGTTGGGCCCTTCAATGTGCTCGTGGTGTTGCCTACCTCCATAACATGAAACCAAAACCACTGATTCACAGGTCAGTAAATAATATATTTAAGGAATTGAAAACCCTTATTGTATTAAGATTTATTAAATAATTTACCTTGTAATACAAAAACTCCATTCCAGGGATCTCAAACCTCCAAATCTCCTTTTAGTTATGGGGGGCCAGACGTTGAAAATCTGTGATTTTGGAACTGCCTGCGATCTAAAATCATACATGACCAATAACAAAGGCTCAGCTGCATGGATGGCTCCCGAAGTCTTCGAGGGTTCTCGCTATACCGAGAAGTGCGACGTTTTTAGTTGGGGAATCATCCTCTGGGAAGTTTTATCTCGAAAAAAACCTTTCGACGATATAGGAGGTTCTGCTTACAGAATAATGTGGGCTGTTCATATTGGACAAAGACCTGCGTTGCTAGAAACATGTCCCAAACCAATAGAACAACTCATGACTAGGTAAGTCTTGATTCCAGGCCTTGCTACTATTTGAAAAAAAATGACACTAATGCTACTATTTTCTCAAATTTCTCGCTAATGCAACTATTTTTTCACTTCGCCTTTGAAATATTTTCAAACTTCCTCGCTGATTGGCTAGCATAACGTCCGCTATCTCAAAAATCAAAATTCCAAAAGATTTCAAGATTTTGAATGTTTCAAAAGATTTTAAGGAGTTTCAAAGTTTTCAAAATTTTAAGATAATTGACGCGATTTTATAGAATCTCCAAGGACTTTGAAGGTTTAAGGAATTTCAAGTGATTTGAACAACTTTAGGGTAATTGACAAGGTACCAAGAAATTTACAAAATTTCAAGGGATTCTAAAGAAATGTCAAATATATCAAAGGATTTAAGAGATTTTAGGGAATTGCAAAGAGTTTCTAGAGAACTTTAGGGAGTAATTCGTGGGATTTTGTGGGATCTCGGAGGATTTCAATGCTTTAAATATTTTTAAAGCAATTTTAAAAGATGATAAAGATTTCAAGATGTACTGCATTTCAAAAGATTTCTAGCGATTTTACAAGATTAAAAGAATTTCAAAAATTTCAAAACATTTAAAAGTATATAGTGTATTTCAAAAGACTCCGAGGAATTTAATGAAATTTCAAAAAATTTCGTAAGATTATAGAAAATTTCAAAAAATTTAGAAATTTGTAAGGGATTTCAAACGATTTCGGAAGTTTTAAGAAGATTTAAAAGATTTTGAGGTGTTTTACAATATTTTAGGGATTCATAGGGTTTCAAAAGAAATTGAAAGATTCAATAAAATTATAAGGAATTTCTATAGATTTTAGGTATTGAAAAAAATTGAAGAGTTTTTCAGGGATTTCAGAGGATTTCAACAGAATTCAAGTGTAGGGTATTTTAAAAAATTTCAAGGAATTTAATGGGATTTTAATGTTTTTAAGGGGTTTTAAAGAATTTCGGAGGATTTCAGAAAATTTAAAAGGATTTTAAAAAGGTATCTAAGATATCCATGATATTTAAAAGATTTCAGGGGATTCCAATGGATCTATAGACTTCTAGGGTCTTCAAGGAATTTCACCAGATTTAAGGGATTCATAGGATTTAAAAAGAAATCATAAGATTTTATGGGATTTCTACGGATTTTTACGGATTTCAAGGGATTTAAAAAGATTGACGAGTTTTCCAGGAATGTCGAGAGGATCTCAACATATTCCAGGGGTTCTTACAGGATTTCAACGGTTTTCAAAGCTTTTAGGTTGATAAAGAATTTCTGAAAATTTTATGAGAGATGTGTATTGTATACCAGTTTAGAAAAATAGTTATGCCCTCGGTGTAATATTTAAAAAATTACATGACACTATTTTCCTACTATTTTTCAAAACTTATGTTTCTATTGACACTATTTTGAATTTCTCAAATGAGTCCAAAGCCTGTAATTCAAATTGTTGAAAGCTTCTTCAAATCTTGATTTGGTATATA